>APFE031428585.1:0-25093 GCA_000404065.3 Pinus taeda
ACTCTTGGTCCTTTCCGTAGTTTACAAGTCATCTCCCTAGTCCATAAAAATCTCATATGGAATGTTCCCTCTGAACGAATATAGAATCTTCCCAAGCTACAAATCTTAGCCTTATTCTATAATGATTTAATGGGTAGAATCCCCGCCTACTTGCAGAACGTATCATAACCTTCATGGAAGTGTACCATTCTGGGAGTATTCCTTTTGGTTTGGAAATACTTCTAGGTGAGAATTATCTAACTAGACAAATACCTTCTTCCTTTTCCAACTTCACCAATCTTGGATCATTGGATATCGATGGTAACCAGTTGACTAGTCACATTCCCATAGAGTTGTGTCACAAGAGCATGCGATTGGATGCACTCTATCTAGGAGGTAATCAGTTGAGTAGTAGCATTACTGCATCCCTCTTCAATTGTACCAGCTTTCATGTGCTCGACTTAGGTTGGAATCATCTCCGTAGAATAGTGCCCATGGAGTTGGGTAAGTTGACGCAACTCCAAGTGCTCCACTTAGGTAACAATCAATTGATTAGCAGAAGCACCACAAACTTACCCATTCTGACTACGCTAAATAATTGTTCCACCCTACAAATGCTAGATATCTCTTAATCATCTCACGAGATGTCTTCCCTTTTCTATCAACTTTCTCTCTAGAACGCTAAACTACCTAGATGCAGGCAAAAATGGATTAGTTTGGGAAATACCTCCACAGATTGGAAATCTATCTAGTTTAACACTTCTTAATTTAGAACGTAATTCTTTTACAGTGGCCATTCCAGCTACATTTAAAATCTTAAAAATTTGGAAAGGATATATATAGCAAAGAAAAATTTACAAGGAAACATTTTTATAGAAGTTGGGCAACTCAAAATTTTAGGCCTCTTTGCTGTAAATGAAAATAATCTCTCTGGAAAAATTCTCGATTCAATGGCTAATCTCCGACAACTAAGATATATAAATCTTAGTATGAAAAAGTTAACAGGTAAAATACCTATAAATATGGAAAAATGTGTGAACTTATTACTACTAGATCTACCATATCTCATCCAAGACATTAGCATCACAACAACCAATATCCTCATGATGACCTAAATTGCATACCATGATTTCACAAGGCATGTTTGACCTACTACTCATGCATAACTATAACCAGGACCATACATGCATGAAAACTGCAAAATCAACCATACACACAGGAAGATATTCTCCATGACAACACCTTCAACCTTCATATTGTGACATCATTACAACCATGATCAACACCATGCAAATGAAATAAGCAGATGGACTACATGCATAAGGAGCACATATGCAACCAACATGAAAGCATAATCAACGCACAACCCAAGGAGAGCACAACCATGCTCTAATACCACTCTGTAACATCCTCCTCCCACATCTACCCAAGCAACTAGCCAGTCGGGGTAAACATGCGATGATATGCTACTATGATATGATTCAAACTCCTATGTAACATTAAGGAAATGGAATCAGTGGAAACACAACACACAGACCTCCCTCAAGTGCTTCAGGACCCCAAGGAGCTAATCCACCACTCTAGGTGCCCAATCCCTATGTTAACATAACATTTAAATGAATTAAACCCAAATTTGCTCCCATGACAAGGCATGCATGTGAATGAAACCCAAAATTCGCTCCCATAGGCATTGTTGTCAGCAACCAGAGACCCAATTTGTCTGTGCTATGCGAGTGACTTCAATATTTGAGCCACTTTTTTAGGATGAGAGCCCTGGTCACTACCCATTATTGTACCATCTCTTCAAATCAAGAAAATAACATGGAAATGACAGTACTAAGCAAATATTGTTCAAGACCTTAACTGGACCCCTACTAGCCATGATAAGCATTTTGTCAAACACTTAGTAAATATGCAACCTACATATGTAAATAACAGATATGAGCATAGGGATTTCATACTTATCTGAGATTCACTATGAAGCATTGTCTCCTTATCACATTAGCATCCATTTCATCCATTAGGTCATAGATACATTGATCATTCAATAACAAGTAAGAGCACGATGAGAGCCATTCATAGCTGTTGTCATATACATGTAAATAACAAGCATAATAGGGACATAAATGCAATGAAATTACAGCCATACAACCACATATAATCCATCATAATGCTCATAGAGATACAAGGATAAATAATGTTTCATTAATGATCCAAAATCCAAACTCGGGATGGGACTTATAGATTCCACCCAACCGTAGAATGGCTTAGCCAAATCTCTCTTCAACCATTCACCCCCATGCCATATTTCAAGCATGAATGTAGGATATCATAGAACACGTTAATCAAAAATCATTCAGGGCTTCCAGAGGCCATCCACCTCAACCCATCAAATAGTGATTCAACCTCACAGTCAGACATCACCAAAACCATCATTAGATCGGTCCCTATCCCAGCCTTCTAGGGCTTCAGAGCATTTGTTCCAACATAGATCCCAACACTAGTAACTCAACCCATGACTGCTTCTAGACTCCAAAGCGTTGGTCCAACCAAGGCTTTGTGACTAGTAACTCAACCCACAACTGTTTTTGGGCTTCTAGAGCATTTGTCCAACCAAGGCTTCCAGGACTAGTAACTCAACCCAAGTTGTTACACGACATCCATAGCATTTGTCCAGCCAAGGATATTAGGACTAGTAACTCAAGCCAAGTTGTTATAGGGCTTCGAGAGCACTTGTCCAACCAAGGCTTTCAGGAACTAATAACTCAACCCTGAGTGGCCTAGGTTGATTCCTGGAATTGACCTGGCTTCCCAAGGCCACCAGCTGATAGTCCTGGATAGCCAGGTTAATTCTGGGAATCATCCTAGTCCTACCCGGGGCCAATTTTTTTAATATATTTTTGTATATTTTTAATATTTTTTTTGTAATCTGGTAGGACTACACTCTTCATCATGTCCCAACTTCTCTCCTCGATTGGGTGATAGCACAAGAATTTGAACTCAAAGACTTCCGGGTTTCGGTGAGACTTCATTGATGACCATTTGCCAATTGAGCCCCAGCGGACTTTTATTTATTATTTATTTTAGTTATTATTTTATTTTTTAAATTTAAATTTTAATTGTTTTTCATTTTTTTTTTTTTTTTTTTTTTTTTTTTTTTTATTTTTTATTTTTTTAATCTTTTATTTTTAATTATTTGTTTTTTTGAAATATTTCCTTTTTTATGTTTTTATTATTTTTTTGTTTATTTTTGTTTAAATTTTTATTTTTTAACAATTTAAATATTTTATTTATTTATTTTTTATGGTTTTTGTCATGTTTGTTTTTTTTTTATGTTTTTATTAGTTTTTTTAAACTTTTTTTAATTTATTTATTTTTCAAAAACTTTTTTTTTTGTGGGTTTTTTTTTTTTTGGTTCAATTTTTGAATTTTTGTTTCTTTGTATTTTATTAATTATATTATTTATTATTATTATTAATTATTTTACGATTCGTACGATGCTTGATAGCATCCGGTCCCATATGTGAAATTTGATAGTTGATTTTAATTTTTTTATTATAATGAATCGAGTCTTCCCCACAATGTGTCAATTTCATGGTTGGTTTCTAAGTTTTTATTAGAACGAGTCGAGTTCAACTATACTTCGTATCATTTTGATGGTTGATTTTTAAATTTTTGTTGCAATGTATCAAGTTGTCTTAGGCTAAGATTTTAAAATCACTATAGATTTAGCATTTAAAAAATAAATTACTCTTGGTATAATAACTCTTTCATTTAAGTGTTCATTTTTAAAAGGTTTTTTTCAAAAAATTTCTCCATAATGTCATGCTTAAAATAATTTGAAAACTTAAATTTTTTTTTGTTGTCATAATTTTTGGTTTTAATTCTATAGTCAAAAAATTGACAAAATTTTAATGTTTTTCAAATCATGATATTTTATCTTTAATGATAAGGCTGGAAACAATTATAAGTGTTTTTTATTTAGCACCATGATTGAAAATTGTTTGAATTATAGATGTTTCAAAGACAATATATTAAATTTAATATCATGCTTAAATATCGTTGGAATTTTAAGGCTTTTCAAAGAAGTGATATTTTATTTTTAATTTCATGCTTTTAAATTGTTAGAACATTAAATTTTTTTGGAGTTTGATATTCTATCTTTATTAAAAAAATTTGAAAATTTTTCCCGAAAAAAAATATGTTATTCCAACGTAACACTTTTCATTTTCAAGGTGTCGTTTGCACAAAGAAAATGATTTTTACCACCATTTTTAAAAAATGTTAAAAATTTACCCCACAAATAAAATAAAATATTATTCTAGCATCAACACTTTTCATTTTCTACCTGTTTTTCTATATTTCTTGAAGTTTTTTTCGCCAAAATTCTTACTTTAAAATAATAATTCTCATTTAATAAATAACTTTATTCCCACTCAACACCAAATAAAATAACAATGTCAAAAAAACAATTAAAATAAAAAATACATGTTCCCAATGCCAAACTAAAAGAGCTATGTAACTCATCTCATTGTAGGCCACAATGGTCAGAGACTCATAACCATCTTTATTCCCACTCAACATCAAATAAAATAACAATGTCGAGAAAGAAAAACAATTAAAATAAAAAATACATGTTCCCAATGCCAAACTAAAAGAGCTATGTAACTCATCTCATTGTAGACCACAATAGTCAGAGACTCATAACCGCTATAGATGAGGCATGTCTTCTTTGATTTTTTTTTATATCAGTAGAGACACCTCTAGTATAGCGGAATATTAAATTTCCTCCACCCTTCATTTATCATAGAGTTCCATCTTTTAATTGCATTATTTCTTTTAATTTTGTATTCTTTATTTTTATTTTTAAGTTCAATCTAAAAAAATCGGAAGCCGTAAAATCCCAAATTTAAAACATTTGTTCATCATTATTAAATAGTATTATATTAAATAATTATAATATTTCTGTTAAACAAAATATAATAATCATTTTATAATATTTATTATTGAGATGCTCTACAACTATATTCAGTATGTAGTAATATTTTACAAAAGTTTAAATGCTAGTTTAATAACAAAAAGTTAGCAAATAATGTTGTGCAAAATTTAAATGTTGACTCAATTAATAATAATAAAATTAGGAATAACAAACATAACAAAATTATCTTCGAAACAAAAAAAATAAGAAAAATCAATTTGTTATATAGTAATTTTGTTTTTATTAATAAAATTGCCAACAATTTTTTAGAAAAAACATTCATATTATACATATAACATATAAATAGTAACCTATAATTAAAATCTATTTATCAATAAAATTGAAATAATGATCAAAATATATTAAATTTAACTTAATAAGCACATAAAAATTAAATATTTTAATAAATTTAAAATATAACACATTTTAACCATGGACAATTTAAATCTGAACTGACAAGAATTTATTAACTTGTAAATAAGATTTGTTACGACTATTGTTGCCAAATATAGTGGTTGTCTATACCACATGTCCAAAAACCATCACTTGATATTAACAATCAAAATATAAATAAATAATTTAATTTATAATTTTTTTATAATATAAATGAAAGAAAAAAGATTAATAATTATTTTGAAAGATATAATATCTCTAGAGATTAAATCAAAATTTTAGTGATAAAAGATAAGAATACTTTTATATGTAGAGATGTGAAACTTATATGAGTAAGTATTAATTATTAAAGACTATAATTTTCCTAGATTAAAATTTATTTACATTTTGAATATTTTTTAATTCTTTATACCTTTAATAGATCCAATTATTCTTGGGGGATAAACTAGAATATTTTATAAATATCTTTTTATATAATAAATAAAGTTTTCTTTTTAAGAACTAATAAAATACATTTTGTCATGTATCTAGAAGGTGTTTTCTCTATATATAGCTTACATGATTATAGTGGTCTTGTCGGCTTTCATTTATTCCCTTTATTTATGAGGCCATTTTACTCTTTAGAACAAATTAAATCTAAAGTAAAGATTTGAAAAAAATCAAAGTACTACATGTAGATTTTTTTTGAGTAGTTAAAAATGAGTTTTATTTCTCTTTAGTTTAAGATAGATTATTAGTAAAATGACATTAAAAATATTAATTTGGTTGATATAGCAGAAGGCTTAATAAATATAACAAAAAAACTATTGTAACAAAAAAATTATTGCAATACAAAGAATGTCTTACCAATGTACACATTTACCTCATTAACCATGTATAAAAATGATATGGATGAACTTTAACTTGACATAAAAAAAAAATAATATATCTTGTTGTAAAATTAACCATTTTGGTAAATAAAATTTGCTTATATATTAATTTCCCCATTTTATTAGAATATGAATGTATCGAAGTTCGAATAATCTCAAATCCCTAGGAAATTGGTGAGCTTGGAGCCATGTAGTACGAATTTAATTTAATTTGAAAGAAACAGAATTAACACATCTATTGTAAAATGCATCATTTATACAATATATATATATTTAATATTAATTTCCGTCATCTAATTAGAAATGAAATTATTAGAATTAAAAATAAATCTATCTAGAAAATTGTGGGTAGAGGCATGTACCCAAATCCTAATCCTTTAAATTATAAAAACATACAACTTTGACAAACTATATAACAAATAAATCGTATGTTTATTAAGTATTACTGAATATTTCATTGAAATCAATTAAATAGTTATTAAAAAATAAAAAAAAAATCAACAAATTTTATCCATTTTAAATTGAATAAATTTAAGCAATTAAGCGAAATTCTTATAATGATAATAAAACCTATATTAAGTGATAATAAAATTAATAATAGAAGAAAATAATAAAACCACTAAAAAAATAAAAAAAATAAAAATAAAAATCAACCCATCTTTATCCATTTTAAATCGAAAGAAAAACCCTTTAACAATTAATCGAAAATTCTATATTAAGTGACAATAAAAGTATAATAGAAGAAATAATAAAACCACTAAAAAGATAAAACGTTTCGTTTATTCTAAATATCGGTCAAAAATCTTATATTAAAATCTTAATTGTTAAAAAGTTGAAACCTTTGTTTCAGTTGCTAAAAAAGCCTCATGGAGAAAATTTTCTAGTGTGTAAATGAATAATGATAATGCTAGTTTTTACATGAAAGTGTGGCCAAATCGTAAATATTTAAATTATAATTTTTCATAAAATTAGTAAATCAACATAAATATCGTAAATATTATGACTATCAAATGAAATATGTATAAAATAATATTTAATATTTAATAAATTAATTAATAAATTAATATATATTTAATATATATATATATTTTATATGAAATGATTAAAAACTATTGAGTGGTTTTCGTATTCTATTAAATGATAATTAGATAGTTGTTTTTGTATATGGTTGCAGTGAATAGAATAGAGTATAGATATGGTCGCGTTAACTTATTATTCACTATCTTATTGATATGAAACGGAAAAAGTATGATAAATGTTTAGAAAACTGGCTATCACACTATAAATTTATGATTCACTAGTTGATAGGAAAGGAAAAAAAAAAAATATGATAAATGTTTAGAAGACTTGTTATCACACTATGTAATATAAGCAAGAACAATAATAAGGTTGAACCTTGTATTATGTTTTAATTTTTTTATTAGTATATATTTTTTTGGTCATCTAATATCTAATAGAGTGAGATTTATTTTAGTATGTGTCTATTGTAGTTGTTTTGAGTGTTTGCATAGTTATTAATAATGGCTTCAATGTGAAAGGATTCTTTGTATAGGTCACTAAAATTTTGATCTATAATGTTCACCTATCACCTATTCCATAATGGCTTGTTATTGATTATATTTTTCATGTGAAAGGATTATCTGTATAGGTCATCAAAATTTTGGTCCACAATGTTCAAATTTTCCATAATGACTTATTATTGATTATATTTCTCGTCCACCACCCATGATATGAAGGATTTCTTTACCAAATAGAGACAAATAAGTTTGAAGATCTTTGTATCTCTAGTTTTGGAGTAGCCTAACTTTAGAACCCATTTTTTGAATTCAACCACTAACTCATTCTTGGAGAGATTTTATCTTTTCCTCTTAATGGTCTACTCTATGTTGACCACCTCAGCTCTAGTTTCCATAATGTCGTTATAGTTAAGCTTATGGCCACTCTCATGGTGTGTATTTGGGCATTAGTTAAGTCTTTTGGTGTTTCTGGGAGAGTGGAATGTTTGATAGAGGATGGACTATTTTTATTGCACCCCGTTTGGTAGAATTATGGTTGGACCCTCTACTTATTATCCTCATTAAGGATAATTGACTCTTGATCAAAAACGAAGATGACCAACAACAATGTGTAAGGACTAGGGGTTACAAAATTTGTGATTTAAAAGAAGGTGAGTATGTATGGTAGCCTCGTCAAGGTGAAATCTAATGGGTAAGCCTTCAAGGGAGTTGTAGGGGTGCCCCAAAGAACTAGGAAGTGGCTTAACCTCTAGATTATAGAAGGAAATTACAAGAACTCACTAAAGGAGCCAAACTCGATAACAACTACACATGATTAAATCAACCCAATTTAGAAAAATATGTTCTCAAGAGTCGAAGGTTTCTAGGGATAGAGGCTACCAAAGACAAAAAGGAAGAGGTTTGATTAAGAAGTGGACCAAAGGAAATTCTAAATGTCATAGTTAGATAAATGGAAGTATATAGTTAATCCATACATTTTTCGTTACATATTGTTTTTAGACTTTTCAATTTGCTATTAAGGTGACCATTTTTCAAAATAATAAACAAAGATACTTGTAAACAAAATGATTAACCAAAAAAATAAAATACTTATGAATAACAGTGTAATCCATATGGATATACCAAATATGGAGTGGCTCCAACATATTCAAAGTTATCTAAACGATAGTCCTCTATCACAAACTTTACATGTATGAATAAGAAATTGACTTTGAAAATAATAACCCCTCCTCCTATCACAATACACATACTCATCATCATTCTATCACAATACACATACTCATCATCATTCTATTTGAATCATACATAAAATTATTTGTCTAATATATTTAACCTATATTAAATATTTCCATCCTTCTGATATATTTATGCCTTCATCATTTTATTGTAATCTTAATGGCCACCTCCTCTCCCCATTTTTCTATATGAATCATACATAAAATTATTTGTCCAATATATTTAACCTATATTAAATATTTCCATCCTTCTAATATATTTATGCCTGCAACATTTTATTCTAATCTTAATGGCCGCCTCCTCTCCCCATTTTTCTATCTGAATCATACATAAAATTATTTATCAAATATATTTAACCTATATGAAATATTTCCATCCTTCTAATATATTTATGCCTTCATCATCTTATTCTAATCTTAATCATCTTATTCCAATCTTAATGGCCACCCCTCTCCCATTTTGAATAAGATTAAGATAAATATTAATTTTATATATTATTAGTCCATCCCTTAAACAAAGCATGAAAAAGACTATAGTAATTGAAATGGTGGCCTTTAACATTAATTTACTCTGGTTAGTACCTGCCCCACCGTGTACCGAACATGGTTAAGCATAATTTTGATCATAGTTTTGCCATTCATAATCTTATTTAGTTAGAAATAATTAATTCCTACTTGTCTATGGTCGTAATTCTCCATTTGAGGAGTTTGTTCCTACATAATAGAATTAGTTCCTAGTTTAGTGTGTGGTTGAGAGAATCTCTCAACCACACTAGTGTACGTCCAAGATAGAATTCTTATCTTGAGACTATTGATTGTATAAATATGTGTGTAATTTCCTCATTCAATAATAATATAGAATATATTGGTTGTGCTAGTTTTATCTTAGTATCAGAGCTTCAGAGCCTGTAAGGGCCTCTGGCCCTTCATGGGCATACAGAAATAAATTAGTGAGTGTGTATAGCTTCATTAAATTTTTTTTGTTTGTCCATCAGAAAGCAGTTCTAGGTCGTGGATCTGCTCATGAAGTCAGAAATTTGTGCAGGAATCGTCATGGCTTGGCCTGGGCGGCCTTGTCGGAAACAGAGGCTATTGGAATTTAAGAACGCTGATGCACCGGCTGTGACCGAGGTGATTTTACCCGCTGAGCATGTCGATGTCCAGATTGTCGAACAGATTTTGGCGGCCGAGAATGCCAATGTCAGCGTTGATGCAAATAATTTAAACGCCGACGATGAAGGCTGCAAGACGCCCAAGTCTGAGGAGCACAAAATACCAAAGATCTTGACGTGCCCACTGGCACCGAGAAAACCCAGGCCGACGGCAAGAAGAAAGACTGAGTCGGCGGCGCAAGCGCGAGCTTTGTTCGTTAATCCCAGTGAATTGAATTTGTTTTTTTAGTCTGTAGCCTAAGAATGTCTAGGTCAGATAACGATCTGAGACGTCTCTTGGTCTGAATTTCAGATTTTCATATACATATTTTTCTTTAGCAGGATCTGTTTTTTTGGCGCTTCTCTTTCTTTTGATTTTCCAGATCGTTAACAGCAATGTATTAGAAGTGTATATACAATGTGTATATTATCATCATCATGGGATATTAATGAGATTTGATTCGAGTGTATTACTGGATCAGTACAGACCTTGATTTCATGCTTGAGAAGCTGCCATGGGGGCTGCTGCTAGCAAGTATCTTAAAGAAAGCCAAATGAAGAGTATTGTGCATGGATACTGGATTCTGAGAAATGTGGTGGTGACATGAGTTGGCAATTTTAGCAGATTATTATGGTCATGAAATTGCAGCATACGATGTCAAATCATCCCGTTGCAACCTGTATCACGAGGGAAAAGGCTACACAGAATGAGTCATGTTGATTTACAATGGCCTAGGTAAGAGAAGAAACATGGAAACATGTTGCATGTGGCGATTGCAGGCTGTGATGGGAAGCAGTATTTCGATTGCGGATCTCCAGTATTTTTTTTTTGGGAACCATGACATGCATCGTTTTTTGTGGTGTAGCTACAAGTCATGCAGGGCGATGGGTTGGTTCAAAGCAAGTTTCTGCAAGAGTTCCAGCTAAGTATAAAGTGATTGAATTAAATAGTTTATGCTTGGGCATATTAAAAACAAATCCATAATTTCTTGTGAATTTTTTGTCGAGTTGCAAGCGAAAGAGGATTGGATTTCCAATGGTGTGGACCGATGGAGTCTGTGTATGGAGGTTTGTGCCTTGATGTGATTATGTTTCTATATTGGGTAAAGATGAAACTAAAAGTTTCAACATATTTCCTTTGATGAAATAAATTGTCTTCGTAAGTTATTCTGCTTCATGTTGAGGATTGATCAACTTAACATGTAAATGCATTTATGTAAATCTGGTTAAAAGAATTAGATTGTTGTGACATTTAGCTTGGCAAACTAGTGTCACCAGTGTAAATCTATGTTGGAATTTGCCATTCCAACAATAGACAAATCTATTTGCACGAATGATTTATTACCAGATAGGAGAAGACACGATAGTTACGTCAGAGATTGGAGGATGATCGAGATAATGTTGCAGATTGTTAGCAAGCATAAGGTAGTATGCTTGAAAACTGTTCTTGAAGGGAAAATTGTGTTCTCTTCGTGGGGTTGTGAGTGCCTATGTTCTGGTTTATTTATCAGTGGACCTCTCACAGAGGACGTAAAGGAGCAGCGACAATGTTTATGGTGGACAACAAAGTAGATGTTTGTTTGAGTTAGTGTGGTTTGTGGAATAGACTCCCTACCATGTTGTAATAGTAATTGTATGTACCCAGAAATTCCAAATGTTGATGTATGAAATGTAAGCCTTGTAAAGGCATTTGAAAGTTTCTGGTGATCTTAAAACCACTTTGTAATGGTTTATGGTCAGCCTGAAACCATCTTTCATCACTGTAATGTGATGGTTGGTGGTGAGCCAGAAACCACATACAGAGCCTTAGTGGCTACAGGACTTGCCCGATGGTGGCACATTTAAGTTCTGGATTTGCGTGGTGGTGGCAGATCGAATTTGCCTGGTGGTGGCATATTGAAGTTGGCGGGTTTGCCGGGTGGTGGCAGATCGGACTTGCCCGGTGGTGGCATATTAAAGTTGGCGGATTTTCCTGGTGGTGATAGATCGGACTTGCTTGGTGGTGGCATATTGCCTGAGTGGCTAACGTGTACACGACAGCTTTGTGCTCGTAGGAGCAGGTGGACTGCAGTAACACCTGGCTCATGGTCTCAGATATTGGTGTGTCTGAGCACAAGAGGATTGATGTCCTTTTCTATCTGACAGTTGCGTCGAAAGGCGCAATCAGCGCAACTGTTTGCGGTTGTTATTTGGACATGAATATTTGGCTTAGAAAGGCACTGATCTCTCTTTGTTTTTTGGAAGTTATATCTCTTTGTTTTTTGGAAGTTCTGTACATGCAATTCGCCTGATGGTGGTGGATTTGACTATCATGACAAGTAGTCATTAAGGGGGGAATTAGAAATAATTAATTCCTACTTGTCTATGGTTGTAATTCTCCATTTGAGGAGTTTGTTCCTACATAATAGGAATTTAGTTTCTCCTAATTTAGTGTGTGGTTGAGAGAGTCTCTCAACCACACTAGTGTACGTCCAAGATAGAATTCCTATCTTGAAACTATTGATTGCATAAATATGTGTATAATTTCCTCATTCAATAAAATATATTAGTTGTGCTACTTTTATGTTATTTGGACTCTTCGACCAAGCATATATTATGTGGACTATTTCATTCATAACATATATATTATGTGGATTATTTTGTTCGTATATTTTTCCAGTGTAAACTAATCCTCACAATAGTTCTCTGGCATGAGATGTTAGGTGGTTTGCAATTTGGATATATGTTATGTCTTATATGTCATTCAGAGACGCGGCACACCACAAACATGCCAGAGGCAACACGCAGACCAAACCACATGGCTCTGTGCATGCACTGGCTCTGGCTCATCTTTCAAGTTTCAACGATGGTGCAAATCCAAAACTTTACTAGCGGGGAAGCATGAAATCACACTGGTACATTCACTGGTGATTCTAATATCTATAACTCCATGAAATCACACGGGTACATTCACTGGTGATTCTACTATCTATAACTCCGCCTTGCCATCTACACCTTAAACTGGATCTTTTGATGGTTCTGGGTCAAATGGTACTGAAATTGGACGTGATGGAGGCAGACTTTGATGGTTCTGGGTCAAATGCTACTGACATTGGACGTGATGGAAGACAGACGAAGAGGTGGTGGTTCACCCAATTTACTACTAGTTGAAGCAACAGAAGCGTAAAAAGCATAAGCCGTTAAATCATCAACAGTTCAGGAAGATGCTACGACAGCTTCAGCAGAAGGTTGAATAGATCCACCGTATTGATTTTTTGTTACAATAGACAAGGTAAATGTCTCTATGCGAATGATTCTGTTCCAAGTCTTCTGGTTAATATGGGAAATTTCTCTTATTCTCCTTCCTCTCGCCATCAGAATGATTGAGGCTGTCACTTAGCATTGAAAAATTTCAACATTGAAATATTTCAGTTTTTATATTCTCACACACTACAGAATTTTCAATGCCATCACACACTAGAGAATTTTCAATGCCATCAAATTGAGCTTCTGTATCATCATCAGGATATTCTAGGTGTGTATCATCATTGGGATATTCTATGTGCCTCTTTAAGCTATGGCTGTCTAAAATAAGGCAGTTCGAAAGATTAAGCAATCCAAGACTTACTTTGAGTAGTTGTCTGAGCTGTTCAACCGAAAGAGTGGTCCTGTAGGGTTCAAGGGGTAATATCGATCAATGGTCTAAGTAACTCCCATGTGATGAACCCAATTTGATCAGAATAAGTTCTGGCTCACTGAGAATCCATAAGTTCCCACGCACAATCTCTGAAGTGCTCGTAGTATTTATTATCAAACAAAGGAAGCAGTCCCTTCCAAAAATCCAACATCAAAACTTAACTGTCCAACTGTGCTAAGCAGATGGGGGAATGAGAATCCGCGCTCTCCACATGAAGCAGACAAAAAAGAAAAAAAAAATAAAAAAATTGTCAATGATTCTGTCAAACTATTGCATTCTGGTCTGCAAGAGTCTATCAAACTTATGCACTATGGTCTGCAATCTTCGAAATACAGTGAAGGTAAACACATAATAACCAAATGATAAAATGCACTGAACTATGTTACCAGAAACGGGACCGCAGCCACCGTTCCAATTAAAAAATGCAATAGAAACGGGAGGGCACTGAAAAAGCCGTCTTGTATGGTCGTTCTGGTTTTTAGCGGTGAGAAATTGGTTTTTCAGAAACCATTCGTTTCTTAGATCATCCTGATGCAAAACGTTCTTCGGTTTCCCTGCAATGTTTTGGTTTCTCCTTGGTTTCTCCACAGTTTCACTGTTTCTTATCCAAACTCATACAAAGTCCTGTTACTATGGTTCCAAAAACAAACTGCATGCAGAAGGTAAGAGGCACTGCAAGGAAACTAATTTCATTTTGCCGTAAAGCAAGTTCTGGGGCGGATTTAAGCTTCAGAGAGGAGAGAAGATTCAGTAGATGTAGCCGAGGCTTGGATCGGATCCGAGAAGAGGAGATGAGGCAAAGCAGATCAGAGCAGAGGAGTGGAAGAAGTTAGCTTCTCGCTCCAGTCAGTTAGTTTCATAAATATTTGGTAAATCAGTTAACTTCATAAATATTTGGTCAGATAATTAAAAGGCTTGTGATTTATTTGTTTTTTTCCCTGATTGAGGTGTTTCTGAATGCCATTTTGAATCCCAACAAGTGTATATATTTTAAATGTAACTCCATCTTTCGAATCGTGATGCCCAACGGCCAGCACCCATGTGTCTGAATTGCTGATATTTTATGATATTTTATCAAAAGAGATATCGACATTTTTGCCACAATTTTCTCCATTTGCATATGAATTTTCAAGGATACAGAATATTGTTACTTTCAATCCATTACAAATATTCTGGACTCTAGCAGGGTTTATGGTTTCTGTTTTAGAGTTTGCATTACTTGAATGATTCAAATAAGCTTCAATTGCTTCAATTTTATGGGTTTCATAGCGAATATATTTGTGGTTTCTAATTTGTGGTTTCTGTTTTAGAGTTTGCATTACATTACTTGAGTGCTTCAATTTTATGTGTTTCATAGCTTATATATTTGTAGAACCTGCTTCTTTTTCTTCTTTTCCAGGAGAGTTGTTAATACTACTCACTGGAACCTACACAAGAGTTGTTAATACCAGCCATTGGAACCTACACAAGGAGTTGTTAATACTACTACTGGAACTTAGCACATTTTTCTCTCTGAAGTTGGCATGCTTCACTTCAAAAGACTAGTTTTAAGGATTCGCCAGTGATCAAGAGCATAGTTTTGTAGCGAATTCCTATTCTTCCTTCCAATAATAATAATTTTGGTGCTACAGTCTACAACAATCATTAAAAAACAATCATTAAAAAACTTAACTTAAACTTATTAAAAACTGTAGTTTCTCTCTGAAGTTGGCATGCTTCACTTCAAAAGACTAGTTTTAGGGACTCACCAGTGATAAGAGCATAGTTCTGTAGCGAATTCCTATTCTTCCTTCCAATAATAATTTTGGAGCTATAATCTCCAACAATCATGAAAAAACTTATTAATTTTGGTGCTAGAATCTACAACAATCATTAAAAAACTTATTAAAAACTTATTAATTTTGGTGCTAGAATCTACAACCATCATTAAAAAACTTATTAATTTTGGTGCTAGAATCTATAACAATCATTAAAAAAAACTTATTAATTTTGGTGCTAGAATCTATAACAATCATTAAGATTCTATAACAATCATTAAAAAAAACTTATTAATTTTGGTGCTAGAATCTATAACAATCATTAAAAAACTTAGAAAACTTATTAGACTATAAACAACCTTATAAACAACCTTATTAGACTATAAACATACATAAAAAACTTAGAAAACTTATTAGACTATAAACATACATTAAAAACCTTATTAGACAATAAACATACATTATTCGTCTAATATAAACATACATTAAAAACCTTATTAGACAATAAACATACATTATTCGTCTAAAAATTTTTGTGCTAGAATCTACAACAATTATTAAAAAAACCTATTAAAAACTTATTAATTTTGGTTCCAGAATCTACAACCGTCATTAAAAAAACTTAGAAAACTTATTAGACTATAAACATTAAAACCCTTATTAGACTATAAACATAGATTATTCGTCTAATAATTTTGGTGCTACAACAATCATTAAAAAAACTTATTAAGAACTTATTAATTTTGGTTCCAGAATCTACAACAGTCATTAAAAAACTTAGAAAACTATAAACATACATTGAAAACCTTATTAGACTATAAACATATATTATTCGTCTAACTATGTTCTTATTAGAACAATCAATAAAAAACTTATTAGTCCCTGCCTGGGACTAATAGTGATCGATTGATGTTGACCTACCATTAATTGATATTTTGACCGATTTTTTTTCGGTGGTTTCACATGTTAACCTAAGTTTGATGCTCCCAATTTTATTCAACAAAATTTTATCCAAAGTTTTTGGTTTGGCAAACGGTTGAGGTCTTATTGCAGCCTTTACTTTGCCCGATGCAAAAATATTGAGTCAATCTCATCTTATCCAAAGTACGCTGTGGTAGGCTGTGCAGGGAAAGTTTGCAATATCATCTTATCCTAAGTTCTTTCTGGCGCCTGTTCCACTTTAAACCAGCACCTAATTTAGACATTTGTTCATAGAGAGATTTGCATGTTGACCACCTGTCAACGTATGGAACCCTGTCAAAGCTTACATCACAAGCAGAGAATCCTGCGAAAAGCCTTTCAACTCTATGTACTCATTACTAACTTCTTTGCTTATTATTTCTCTCCTCCAAAGGAGGTCTTCGGTCCCCTCTGCAAGAAGGTTTCCCTGTACAGTAGTCTTCAGTAAGGCAATACTCTCTCTCTTATTAAATGTTTTTCAGTAAGGCAATATTCTAAGTTTTCTTAGTATATCATTAAGACAGATTTTCCAGTGCTTAATTTTCGTTAGCAAATTTGAATTTCAGATGCGGAGTCTGGTTCTTCTTAAATAACGAAAGTGAAACATGCGAGTTGCATTTATTGGTTTATTCAATAGGAATATTGCAATTTTTAGAGCTTTTTCTTAAATTTAATAACTCCTTTTTCACTATGATATAGAGTACATTTAACAATTTTTATGAGATGCTTTATCATATTTATGACAATCTAATAAATCAATCAATATATATCAGTGCTCATCAAAATATTTGAATTTTTTTCTTGAACGAAATTCTTTAAAGAAGCTGGGTTAATTTGGATTTCCAGACAATCCAGAACGGGAGAGGGAATTCTGATATCAAAATTTCAAATAGGTGTTACTGTTCAGACATATTTAAGAATTTTTATACAATAATTAACATTATATCTTCCACAGTTTTAACATAATAACTTATACTTAAAGATTTACAAATTTCACAGTTTTAACATAATAAGTATAACTAAAAGGTTTTTTTTTCCGAGAAAAAAAACCACATTTTAATAAACTGAAGGTTTATTGTATAAATATCATAGTTTAATTAATTTGATTTTCTTCTTATATATATATATAATTTTTTAAGAAATAGTAAATTTCACAATCAGTGTGTTCAAAAAATTTATAAGATACTGAATCCAGTTATATATCCAAATTATATATCCAAAAACAATTGCCAGGAAATATATATATATATATATATAATATATATATATATACCCAAATTTCAATCAAAATCCACAATTTTATCAAAATATTTTCAAATCCCCTTCACCATATAAAACTTTGATCACCTTATTTAAAACTAACACACAATCGGAAATAAGAGAACCTGTAAAATAAAATAAAAGCCATAATTTCGACATCGGTGCAAACAAATACGAGAATTCGAGAATTCGATTCGAACAGTGAATGGTGAAATTCGATGCAGTTTACAGTATAGGTGGTTGATAAAGTGGGTCAAATTGATGCAAAAACCAGGAATCATTGTTAGCTTACACAGATTTGTTCGTTCGCATAATAAAAAGCAGGTGTAGTCCCTGCCTGAGCACAGATAGCCACGGGATCGAGTGCAGTAGTGATGGAAAAGAAATGGGGATGTATTTAATGGATTAAAATAAATTTTAAAATTTAATTTATTTTTAATAACTTAACGTGGGTAAGGTGATGATGATGATGATGGTGGTTACCGTCCACTCAGACCAAATTGGTCTATCGGACCTATAATATTTTTAATTTTTAATTGTTTGGCTCCTTGTCTTTCTTGGCGAGATTGGTGTTGTAGCTCTCTTTTTTTTTTCTACGGTCTTCCAACTTCCTTCATCTTGCATCTCGTTCATCTCTTCTGGTTCTTGAAACAATGGTGTCTTAGCTTCGCGATCAATTGTGTTCGTCCTTTTGAAGATAGTCGGAGAAGAGGTTTGGTCTAGGAGATCTGCTTTGTTGTCAAATGAAGATTTATTTTGCACGATAATCGAATCCTCATAACTGCTTGAGGGGTTCTCGAGTGCACTTTTTTGTTGTTGGGCAAGGCTTTCTCCATGCTTGTCTTGAGAGTTGTTTCTGTCTTGCCCAATTTCTTGTGATTCAGAGTTTTCTCTAGAGTATTCTTCTTTGATGACAGTGTAGTGTTCTTTTTGTGCTCCTTCCCACCAAGTAGATCTGTGGTGGCTTTTTTTACCAGGATTTTTCTGGGAGGTTTTTGGGCAATTTTTGGCTAGATGGCCCGTCTCAAAGCAGGATCGACATCGGAAGAGGACACTTTCATAATCGAGTTTCTGGTTCCACACATAATCTTTACTTGTTAGGTTTATTTCCGCTGGGAATCCGGCACTGAAGTCCATTTCCACACAAATGCGTGCATAGGTGGTTCTGGCATATTCCTCTGTTTCTAGACACCTACAGTAAAATTTCCCAATTGCATTTCCAATGGCTTTTAGAGAGGAGAGATTCCAGAGATGCAAGGGTAGGCTTGGCAATCTCACCCAAACTGGTGCTGAGGTTATCACTGCTGTTGAGGGATCGAATGATGGGTTCCATGGCTTCATGAATAAGCCTGATTTTTCCCAAAACCAAGGGCCGGAATCCATAATACATTGTCTGCTTTTAGGATTTTCAAAATCTACTATAAAGAAACCCTTAGCACAGGGGTAAATATTAATGTCATCAGAAATTACAGGCTTCCATACCTCGGAGATCCAATTGTGGAGAGCTGTTAGTCGCGGCCAAAAACCATTGAACCGACAAATTAGGGCACTTTCAGAAAACTTCAAAGCCTCATCGAGTGAGGCTTGGACCACCTGGACAGTGGGTGCTGGGGCTTCACTGACAATATGGGCAGGAGCTTGCCCTCCAGGAGCTAACGGCACTGAGCCAGCTGCTACTTTCGCGAAGCTGGGAGCCATATTTTACTTCCTTGTAGAACCCAGCCGTAGAGGAAAAAGGCAAAAAATTAGATCTAGATCTAGTAGGAAAAGATTAGATCTAGATCATCCGAAGAAACCTATCGCAGCCAGAAGCTGCGTTTAGAAATAAATCTAGATCTATGTATATATCTAGATCTGCGTTCAGAAGCTGCGTTCAGAAATAAATCTAGATCTGGGTTCAGAAATAAATCTAGATCTATGTAAAGCTGCGTTCACGGCGAGATAACCAGCCAGAAGAAACCTATCGCAGCCAGAAGCTGCGTTCAGAAAAATCTCTAGGTGAGAAAAAGTTGTGTTCAAAAACCGCAGCCACCCAATATAAAACAATATAAAACCGAAGAACCGCGGACAAAGAACCGCAGTCACGAAGTATTCACGAAGAACCGCAGACGAAGAACCGTTCAACGGATGGAAGAACCGCAGTCACGAAGTATTCACCGAAGAACCACAGTCACATAAAATTTTTTAATGGTTTAGCTGGCAAGATCGCACTCTTTCTCTCTTTCTGGCTGCAGAGGTTTTCTGAAAGTGTGATGATATGATTTCTGGCCGCGGAAGTGTTCTGAGAAGCCCGCAGAAGAGCACCCGCATTCAGTAGAAGATCGCCCTAGATCTGTTTAGGGCCGCAGAAGAGTGCCCGCATTCCGCAATTAGTCAGGTTAGCGCAACAAGGAGAGGATCTTCATTGTTGTGGATTTTGAAAAATATTTCAAAATGAGATTGGCAAGAGTATTTCATTCTTATCTGTCAAATTTTATTTCCTAGTTTATAAAATTAAAAATTTAAAATTAAAAAAAATATTAAAAAATATTAAAAAATACATATGTATTATTAGTCCCTGTCTGGGACTAATAGCGATGGATCGATCATTGACCTACCATTACTTGATATTTTGATCGGTTTTTTTCGGTGTTTTCACATTTTAACCTAAGTTTTATGTTCCCAATCTTATTCAACAAAAGTTTACCCAAAGTTTTTGGTCGATTGAGGTCTTATTGCAGCCTTCATGTTGCCCAGTGCAAAAATATTGAGGCAATCTCATCTTATCCAAAGTACGTTGTCGTAGCCTGTGTATCCTAAGTTCTTTCTGGGGCCTGTTCCACGTTAAGCCAACACCTAATTTAGATATTTGTTCATAGAGATATTTGCATGTTGACCACCTGTCAGCCTATGGAACCCTGTCAAAGCTTATATCACAAGCAGAGAACCCTGCGAGGAGCCTTTCAACTCTGTGTACTCGTTCCTAACTTCTTTGCTCATTGTTTCTCTCCTCCAAAGGAGGTCTTCTGTCCGCTTTGCAAGAGGGTTTCCCTGCACAGTGGTCTTCTTGTGGTTGGTGTCGTTGGGTGTCGAGGCTACCTTTCCATACCATGATAGACCTTGTTGTTGTATTATGTTTCTTCCGATGGTCAAACAGGTTTCTATGCTTCAACAGTTCGACAATGTTGGGAACTTTCATTTATACAGGTATTATGAAAGTTAATTTCCATTGTTAGATGCAAACTCCCGGTTTATACATATATATTGTTTTTAAAATGCGAACTTCTAATTGTGGACTCCTCCCAGTTAGGGTGGAGGTTTTTGCAGGTGAAGAAGACTCTGGGATGAAGAGTTAGAGGAACACTTGCTCAATTCGTAATTATTTTTTTGATAACCCCATCGGGGATTTCTAAATGAAAATACATTGTTTTCAGCTTTATATCGCAACTACTGTAACTCTCTCTTCATCCTGAGTATTGTAATATTGTTCGTTTTCGACCTTGCTAAATGCCTATCTGAGACTTCTGAGATTGGTGTTTGCCGTGTTGTAGTTGTTCTGGTATTCAGAATTTGTTTAGAGCATTTTTATTCAATAAGTTCCCTTGTTTTGTTCCTTCGCATTACCGAGAATGATTAAGCAAAAGGAATTTATGAAGATTATTTAGTGTTTATATCGCAATTGTTCATTCTGAGTATTATAATATTGTTCGTTCTGAGTATTATAATATTGTTCGCTTCTAACCTTGAAGAAATGCCTATCCAAGACTTCTGAGGTTGGCGTTTGCGGTGTTGTAGTTGTTCCAGTATTCATAATTTGTTTAGAGCATTTTTATTCAATAATTTCATTTTCTTTGTTCCTTCTCATTACCTAGAATGATTAAGCAAAAGGAATTTATGAAGATTATTTGTTTTTGTGAATATCCCCTATCCTCTTGATCTTTCTTGAGTAAATATTCAAAAAAATTAGATCTCGCTTGAGCAAATAATAACTGTTTTCCCTAACCACTTAATAAGTAAAAACACCATTTAATAAATAAAAATAGTATTTACAAGGAACTACTAAATCACTTCTCACTTTTGCCTAATTAATTTCAAGAAATAATTTTATAATTAAAATAACATACAGTAAATTAAATATTTATTTACATAATTAGAGGATATCACACTCATACAATGAATCCCATAATCAAATAATCAAATAGAATTAGGGAAAAACGTTAAAAATCAAATAGAAATTGAATCCCATAATCAAGTTAAAAATCAAATAGAAATTGAATCCCATAATCAAGTAGAATTAGGGAAAAACGATAAAATCAAATAGAAATAAAGTCAACGAAGTTCACTAAATCACTAGTTAGTAGTTGCATAAATTTAATTGAAATCATCCTTCGTAGCGCCCACATAAATTGATGTCAGTGAGCTTCTTTGCCAAAAGCATGAGAAATGGTGCACAAATCAAAAAAGGGCTTCATTCATTTGTGTTTGAGGGAGGCCATTCGCTTATAGCAAGGACTACCGGCTGCATGCAGCACTTGTTAATTTTGGTGCCAGAATCTAAAACCATCATTAAAAAACTTATTAGACTATAAATGTACATTTATTCGTCGTCTAACTATGGACTAATTATGAACTAATTTACAAAATGATGTAGACGGCAGGATCCCTTTATTAGCCAGCCAGGTTAACTATGGACTAATTTATAAAATGACATAGATCACAAGGATCCTTTATTAGCCAGGCTAACTATGGACAATCATTAAAAAAAAACTTATTAATTTTGGTTCCAGAATCTACAACAGTCATTAAAAAACTTAGAAAACTTATTAGACTATAAACATACATTATGGACTAATTATAGACTAATTTAGAACCATCAATAAAAAAAAACTTATTAATTTTGGTGCCAGAATCTACAACCATCATTAAAAAACTTATCCGACTATAAATCTACATTATTCGTCGTCTAACTATAGACTAATTATTCGTCGTCTAACTATGGACTAATTATGAACTAATTTACAAAATGACGTAAATGGCAGGATCCCTTTATTAGCCACGCTAACTATGGACTAATTTATAAAATGTCATCTAATTTATAAATGACATATATGACAGAGATCCCTTATTAACCAGGCTAACTATGGACTACTTTATAAAATGACATAGATCACAGGGATACTTTATTAGCCAGGCTAACTATGGACTAATTTATAAAATGAAATCCCTTTATCAACGAATTTGTTTGTTCGTTATTTTTATTTTTAAATTATTAGCGCGGCTAACTATAAAATGAAATTGGTTTGTTTGTTATTTTTATTTTTACATTAATTTACATTTCCTCATTATTTCTTTCTTTTAATTAATACGGTGTTTCGAAAATTTTAATTGTTGAAGCCTTTATTAGAATTTTATATTTTAATATAAAATATATTTTTTAATATATGATTCATGAATATTTTTGAACATATATAAGTAAATTTTAAAATCCTTAGATTGTTATATTTTAATATATAATTCAATTCAAAATCATGAATTTTTTAAGGTGTTTATAAAAGTTTAATCAAATATGTTTAAAAGTTTGAAATCCATGTTTTGTTTGTCATGGGTAATGTTTATAATTCAATTTGTGACACTGCAAATGTAATTTTTACGATCCACAAACAAGCTTCTCATGGGTTAGGTTTATAATTCAATTTTAATGTAATTTTTAAGATCTCACAAACAAGCTTCTAATGTGTAATTTTTACGATCCACACACAAGCTTCTAATGTGTTTAGATAGTAATTAAAAAAAAAAAAAAAAACTCTAGTCGTTCGTTTCTTGAATGCGAAACCTTTCTCGAATGTGAAATCTCCAAACATGGTTTCTCGAATGTGAAATCTCCAAACATCGTTTCTCGCCCCGTTGTCGTTGTCATTTATCATTTCATTTCTGTTTCCGTTTCTGGTAACATAGAAACCATCTCAGGCACAGAATATGGGGACCAACTTCTTCGTTTCCGCTTCTGATAACATAGAAACCATCTCAAACCATCTCAGGCACAGAATATGGGGACCAACTTCTTCGTTTCCGCTTCTGATAACATAGAAACCATCTCAGGCACAGAAAATGGGGACCAACTTCTCCACTGTCTGTGGGAAGCAATAATGGAATCTCAAAAGACATACACTAATCAAACTAACATCAAACCACCATCTTATTTCAGAGGAACATATATCTCACACTCAGAATATGGCCCTACAAAATAAAGAAAGAACTTGTCTACTTCTTAGACTACTTGAAAGCTAACCTTAAATCCATGAGGGGGCGCCCTTAAGGAGAAACCAGTAGTACCTCTGCTCCATTGCCATCTATTTTGCATGCCCCATCAAAATGTAGGGCCCAAAGGCCTTTTAGTCCGAAATTTATTCTTAATATATCAAAATTTCATTATAATTTCACATGGGTAACATTATACCAGTGCATAAACTTCATAGACTTTATTTAACACAGTAGAAACACCCCGGGCAGGGACAAGAGGAAGGATGGCTCTATACAGTGGATGAATTATGCTCTAGACCGTGCCCATTGTCTGTCCCATTAGATATTCAGGAATTGATGCTTGTCAATGTATTTACACCTTGTCAATGTCGCCTGTCGATGCACTTGATTCAGGTGGCAATGACGGTATTCGATCAGGTGTCCATGCATTCTCGGTATTCGCTGGTGATGCATTCATTTGTCCCACTTACTGGTAGGACATGCAAAGTTTTAATATCAGTACTCCAGTCGATCCTAGGGTTGATGCATTCGAGCGAGGGCTTATCTGATCAGTTTGTGAACCGATGTGAATGCTTAGAATTTCCTCCATGTTTCCTGATATGCTTCCCTTCTGTTAACCAATTTCTTCTTTTCTGGCTGTTAAACCCCTCCATTAAATATCATCTGAGCATAAAACTAGATTCTATTCTCTATAAACTATAGACTTTCAGAGCGGTTCTTTCTATCATAACATAGGCCCTCCAGAGTCCTTGCCTTGTCGAACCAATACTCGTAGATCACGCAGGTTTGACCTCAATAAGTCGAATTTGATATAGAGCTCGAGTGGCTCCCTGTTTGGAAGCAGGTAGGGAGCAGGCTATATTTCCTTCTGCCAAGAGAGATTAATGCCCTGAACATGTTTTAAGGAGAGGAGCGCTGCGAGATTTGCTGAACATGGTGGAGTAGCCTGATTCGAAATGAACAGGGGAAGCATCTCTACTGAATCGACTAAGTTAAATGTACTTGAAAGGAAGAGTTACAGAGAGAGCCGAAGAGAATCGACTGAGTTAAATGTGCTTGAAAGGCAGAGCTGTAGAGT
>APFE031428588.1:0-58401 GCA_000404065.3 Pinus taeda
TATTAATTTAAATAGATAACTAATGTCAAGTTGTTAAACGATATCTAGATATATCATACTTATGATAAAAGTAAAATGTAATATAGATAAGAATAAAAATATCAATGCAAATCAAATAAATGAAATTAAAACCTAGAATAAATAGTAATTAACTACTAAATACTAATGGATTTATGAAACTAACAAAATGAAATCAAGATAGGAATATAAATACAAATGTAAATAAAAAGAATAAATTAGAACCTAGACTCCCTAATAATTAGCTATGATATAATAATGACCTTGAGGATGCCTAAATAATTAACTAGATAAGTTGGTGAAGGTCCCCATCAATGCCAAAAAAAAAAAAAAAAAAAAAACATATGACTAATGAGAACCAAGTTAGAATAATAACTGAGATTTTATATATATATATATATATTTATATATTATATATATATATATATATATAAATACCTATATATAAGCATGAATCTAAACATAAGTAGAATATCCATAATAGTACTCTTTAACATATAAAGGGGAATCTAATAGACATCTATCTTAATAAATAAAAGAGGAGAATATATAAGAACCCTACGGAAGAGAAGCAACCAGGAAGAGCTCCAAAGAAACATAGGAGGCGAAGGACAAGAGAAAATCTAAAGGAAACCCTAGCTCAAGGCGGAAGAGGAAGAATCAGACGGAATCAGGGGGAACGAAGTAAGAACAACAGAAGAACAAAGGGGCGGGGGGGCTAAGAAGATAGGGCGGGGATCCAACACCTACTTACCTTCCAGCCATCATCTCTGTTGAGATTGATAGGCCTTTTTTCAATTTCTATAGCTTCCCTTAACTTACGATGACGGAACTGAGCCACCTTGGCAATCACCTTGGCTTCCTCTATACAGACATGATGCTTTGTCTTGTCCACATGCTCCGCTAAGGCTGACGAATTTGTTCTCCCATGTCTCAGGTCAGCAGCATGTTCACAGATTCTTTGTTGGATGGATCGCCCTGTTTCTCCTATATAGGGCATCCCACATGAGCAAGGAATCAAATAAACCCCCTTCATGTCCATAGGGTTAACAGGATCTTTCACCGACCGAAGGGAATTACGAATGGTTTTGAGGGGCCTGAAGGTTGAGGGAATATCAAACCTTCTGAGGACCCACGCAATCTTGTCTGTGGTTCCCTGGATGTAGGGAAGATGGACACCTGGATGGCGTTCCTTAGGCTCTTTCTTCTTAAACGCATTCCTGGAGGCTGTAAGGAAGGCTTTCCGACCTAGGTGCCTACAATATCCGTTTTCCACAAAGACATCAAGGAGGTGGGATCTCTCTCTATCCAGGCTCTCATTGTCTGAAATCCTGAGGGCACGAGTAGCTAGGGTGTTAAGAACCCCCATCTTCTGAGTCGGGAAATGGTGGGAATCGGCGTGAAGATACTGCTCCGTGTGTGTTTTCTTGCGAAACATAGAGTGGGAGAGAGAGCTGTCCTCTTTCTTAGAAATAAGAATATCCAGGAAAGGGAGGCTGCCATTGACCTTTTTTTCCATGGTGAACTGAATAGCTGAGGACTGGCCATTGAGGTGATTAAAGAAGTGATCCAGCTCCTCATGGCCATGGGACCAGATGACATTCGTGTCATCAACATACCTTTTCCAAAGCTTTGGAGGGAGACGAGCCGAGGCTAGAGCTTTGGCCTCGAAATCTTCCATAAGAAGATTAGCCACAATCGGGGAGAGGGGGGGACCCATGGCAACCCCACAGGTCTGCTCAAAGAACTCACCCTCAAAACAGAAGAACATGGAAGTTAGACATACCTCAACCAGATGGGTTGTATCTGGATCTGTTAGGCGATAGATCACTTCCAAGGCCTCTTTTATAGGGATGCAAGTATACAATGAGACCACATCAAATCTGACCAGAATGTCTTCAGGCTCAAGCTTAATGTCCTTGCGATCCATGATTCGGGATGCTTCGTCCTTTATCTCAAGGACATTAAGCTTGAGCCTGAAGACATTCTGGTCAGCTTTGATGTGGTCTCATTGTATACTTGCATCCCTATAAAAGAGGCCTTGGAAGTGATCTATCGCCTAACAGATCCAGATACAGCCCATCTGGTTGAGGTATGTCTAACTTCCATGTTCTTCTGTTTTGAGGGTGAGTTCTTTGAGCAGACCTGTGGGGTTGCCATGGGTTCCCCCCTCTCGCCGATTGTGGCTAATCTTTTTATGGAAGATTTCGAGGCCAAAGCTCTAGCCTCGGCTCGTCTCCCTCCAAAGCTTTGGAAAAGGTATGTTGATGACACGAATGTCATCTGGTCCCATGGCCATGAGGAGCTGGATCACTTCTTTAATCACCTCAATGGCCAGTCCTCAGCTATTCAGTTCACCATGGAAAAAAAGGTCAATGGCAGCCTCCCTTTCCTGGATATTCTTATTTCTAAGAAGGAGGACAGCTCTCTCTCCCACTCTGTGTTTCGCAAGAAAACACACACGGAGCAGTATCTTCACGCCGATTCCCACCATTTCCTGGCTCAGAAGATGGGGGTTCTTAACACCCTAGCTACTCGTGCCCTCAGGATTTCAGACAATGAGAGCCTGGATAGAGAGAGATCCCACCTCCTTGATGTCTTTGTGGAAAACGGATATTGTAGGCACCTAGGTCGGAAAGCCTTCCTTACAGCCTCCAGGAATGCGTTTAAGAAGAAAGAGCCTAAGGAACGCCATCCAGGTGTCCATCTTCCCTACATCCAGGGAACCACAGACAAGATTGCGTGGGTCCTCAGAAGGTTTGATATTCCCTCAACCTTCAGGCCCCTCAAAACCATTCGTAATTCCCTTCGGTCGGTGAAAGATCCTGTTAACCCTATGGACATGAAGGGGGTTTATTTGATTCCTTGCTCATGTGGGATGCCCTATATAGGAGAAACAGGGCGATCCATCCAACAAAGAATCTGTGAACATGCTGCTGACCTGAGACATGGGAGAACAAATTCGTCAGCCTTAGCGGAGCATGTGGACAAGACAAAGCATCATGTCTGTATAGAGGAAGCCAAGGTGATTGCCAAGGTGGCTCAGTTCCGTCATCGTAAGTTAAGGGAAGCTATAGAAATTGAAAAAAGGCCTATCAATCTCAACAGAGATGATGGCTGGAAGGTAAGTAGGTGTTGGATCCCCGCCCTATCTTCTTAGCCCCCCCGCCCCTTTGTTCTTCTGTTGTTCTTACTTCGTTCCCCCTGATTCCGTCTGATTCTTCCTCTTCCGCCTTGAGCTAGGGTTTCCTTTAGATTTTCTCTTGTCCTTCGCCTCCTATGTTTCTTTGGAGCTCTTCCTGGTTGCTTCCTTCCGTAGGGTTCTTATATATTCTCCTCTTTTATTTATTAAGATAGATGTCTATTAGATTCCCCTTTATATGTTAAAGAGTACTATTATGGATATTCTACTTATGTTTAGATTCATGCTTATATATAGGTATTTATATATATTTAGATTCATGCTTATATATAGATATATATATATATATATAATCTCAGCTATTATTCTTACTTGGTCTCATTTAATCATATGTTTTTTTTCCGACATTGATGGGGGACCTTCACCTTCTTATCTAGTTAATTATTTAGGCATCCACAAGGTCATTATTATAGCATAGCTAATTATTATGGAGTCTAGGTTCTAATTTATTCTTTTTATTTACATTTGTATTTATATTCCTATCTTGATTTCATTTTGTTAGTTTCATAAATCCATTAGTATTGAGTAGTTAATTACTATTTATTCTAGGTTCTAATTTCATTTATTTTATTTGCATTGATATTTTTACTCTTATCTATATTACATTTTACTTCTATCATAAGTATGATTATATCTAGATATCCTTTTAACAACTTGACATTAGTTATCTATTTTAAATTTATATATAATATATATATAATATATATATATATATTATATATATATAATATTATTAGATTTTAGATTTTCTCGACATTCCATAATAGTAATTGGATTTCAAGAGATCTGTGGTGTGTGGTTTTTTTGAGTCTTTGATCCGGAGCAACACAGTAAGAGAATTTTGTTACAACGTTTCGAATCCGAAATGGGAAGTCCATCTCTTAACCTGATGGATGGATCCCATTTCCGGATTTCGAAACGTTGTAACAAAAATTCCTTACTGTGGAATATTAGAGTTTAGATTTTCCTGATATTCATAATAATATTATTAATTAACATATTAAACAATTTTATAAAGAGAAAATTATAAACAAATTAACTTTACTTTGTAAATCAACCATAAGGGTTAGTAATTCTCTTCGTGTACCGTAAAATTTAGATATATTTTTAGTAAATAAATTAATAAATGAATAATTTGCAGCTCTTCGCTTACCTTATATTGATTGATATCTTTATAATATTATTAGGATTAATTTTGACCATAAAAGTAGACTATTAAGTAATTCATTTTTATTTATAGGATAACCTTTACAATTAATATATTTATGATGCTATTTCACCTATCTTTACTTTTTATATAAATAGAATTATATATTATTAAATCTTAGTACTATAAAAATAAATATAAAAATAAAAATAAAAAAAGGTTACATTTATTAATTTAGTTTTGACCTGGACCTTGGAGTCCAAATTAGCCGTTAGGTAGCCGTTAGAGTCTCTGCTCAGTCTATTTAACATGTTAGGCCAGATATGTGTCTTCAACTTGTCCTGACCATGAACCACACGTTCGAAACACGTCGACAAAGGTCTGTCTTATGTGATTTACACCGAAGCTCTTATTATAAATATGATGGAGCCTCAATTCTACAATTATGAAATATTTTATCAATCTTAAAATCAACCCTTAATATTGTGAGTATTACCGCACTTTTTTGTCAGAAATATTTTTTTTAAATATGACTTAAAAAAACCTATATTATTGTAAACAAAACCATAAAATCAACTTCCGATTTCCCTTTTATTTAAAATTAATTTATCAGTTTAAAAACTAAAATCTAAGGAAAGAAAATTACACTTAAGTGTATATTGGTCAAATGACTTTCTGCTTCCCCACACGTGTTCGAACCCTCGTCGCATGATTGCGCTGCCGACAGCTATTCTGAACATTACACTTATTTACATATATATAAATATTGTAAAAATTAACCTAATATATAGCTTCTAATTGAAAGACTCGCCCCCTCTTCTTTTCTACTGGTAAATGTTTATTTATTCGTTATTATTTAAAAATGATGAAGTATATATTAACATTTATTCGTTGTTATTTAAAAATGGTGAAGTATATATTAAATTAATTGAGGGACTCGCCCCCCCTCTTCTTCTCTACTCGTAAATGTTTATTTATTCGTTATTATTTAAAACTGATGAAGTATATATTAAATTAAATAGTACGGGTTTATTATTTCGTTATTATTTAAAAATAATGAAGTATATATTAAATTTTCATTAAATTTCTAATTATATTATTAGTTTAAACCCTAAATAATCAATTTTTAATCAAAAATAATATTACTTGTAAATGTTTATTTATTCGTTATTAGTTAAAAATAATGAAATATAAATTAAATTAAATACAATAAAACTATTATTTCATTAAATTTCTTATTATACAAATTGAGTATGAATCGCTAGATGGGGTGATAGTGAGGCTATCGATGTGGGACCTCACGGTTGCTGCCCCACAATGGAAAGCTTTACTAAACCGTCTTTTCCACACAAAGAAATTCCACTTACACTAGGAATTTAGGATATCAAGGTATTATGTGGTGTTTAATGTAGAGAATGGTTATCAATACATTTGTAAACGTTGATAGAGGAGGTACTCACGGTGTAAATTTTTTTTTTGGCGTAAATATTACTTATTCTACTTATGGTTTATTTGGAAATATAAAATGATTCAATATGTGAGTAGTTAGAATACCGGTTGTTAGCATATTAGTTAAAAATATGTTGTAATTTAGGGAAGATTTATTTTTCAAGTTTAGTTGTCACTATTAGAATCTTCCATATTTTCATAGATTCCTATCACCAAAAATAGCATGGCAGTTGAGAAAATTCATGTGGTGAAGGGAGGAAGAAAGAAGATTCCATATTTTCATAGATTCCTGTCACCAAAAATAGCATCGCAGTTGAGAAAAGTCATGTGGTGAAGGGAGGAAGAAAGAAGATTGCGAGAGAGAAAGGAAATCTAAGAAAAATAGGGGTTCTACTGGGAGATAAATAGTAGACTACAAGAAACAAAAATTTAGATGTTGATCTAGTAGGATGATGCTAAGGTATAAGGAGGAAGATTATAAAAATAAAAAATAAAAATTATTAAAAATTTTTTATAGAAGGAAAGCTCGAGGCTCGGGGGTAATTGTTGTTTTAGTAGTTTATTGGTTGGGAGGAACATGTTTGCTTTTATTATATTTTCAAATATTAAAATAAGTGGTTGTTGGGCCTTGATTTTGTCGAATTTTGTACATCCTTTTGTCCTTTGATTACTCATGATTTTATTTAATTCATTATCATTTTGCATGATTATTGGAGCATGACAAGGTAATCATTTATTCTTTAGCATATTCCCTTATTTTCAATAAAAAATTATATCAAAATTGTTATTAATTATGATTTTTTGTGTTATTTCAAGTTCTCAACGGGATGCATGAAACTCTAGTCAAAGATATACATGAGTTAACAATTGATTTCTAAGTGCATCGTTTTCTGTCTTGTTCCTACACCAGAAATAATCACTACACCAATTTGGAGGTTTGATGTATTGACACACTTCCTGGAAAAATCGAAGATGGTTTTTGTCCATAATGATCTCTAATGCTTCCACATGAGTTAGAATGCACCCTGATGAAGAAAAATTTCAAAATTTTGGGACATGGGTTTTTCTCCCAATATAGGAAATTGAGAAAGAAGCGAGCACTTTCCAAAATTCAACATGGTTTAGGAGATACTCAGGGTTCTTTGAGGAAGATTTGTAAAAGGGCACAACTTTTCTAGAATTCTAGCATCATTCTCAAATTTGGAAAAAATTCAAGATGATGTATCAAATCTTTATTTTCTCGATTGGATAATGGTTGTACTAGACTCGCATTGATGTAAAATAGTTAGGATTCTATTTTTCACATTGTTGTAATGGATTGGTTGGTCTAAAGCCAAATTTTTATTGTGAAAAGCATAACGAACAGAGTTATGCCATAGAGAAGTCATTCCTTGTACTCTCATGTTGTTGGATTAAATTCTATGGGGTTCTTCCCCCTTCCTCACATCAATTTGGAGTTGGACTACTGATATCAAGATGTATTAAAGATTGAGATATTTTTAATAAAATGCATCAATGTCAGGTTCTCTTTCCACTATTGTTAAATTTTGTGAATGGTTCTCATTTTCTTTGTAGTTTAATATTTTCTTAATGAGTGTATCTATAGTTTAAACTTTTATTAATGAGGGTATGAGGTGGTTTCTCTGGGCTCAACCAGTCTACCTCATTACTCCTCTATTAGATAGCATTGTGTGTGGCCTATTCTTGAAGCATAAACATTGTGGTGTGCATGTTCATTGGTTGAGTGTTTTTGTGAAACTTGTTTAATATTCTTTCATTTCTTTCGAGTACTCTATCTCATTCAAATATATGAATTGTGTGTGATTTGGAGTATTCATAGCTCATATCTGAGAAGGAGTCAACGTATACATTTAATATTTATTTATGTTATTTCTATTTGAGTTACGATTATGTTTAGATCGATTCTGGAAGCTATTGGTTTACCCTCTTAATATTTGGTTATAGTAAGAGTTCAATTACATTGACACCTTGTTAAATCACTGTGAGTTATGGGTTCTACGAAAATTACCCTGAAGGTGGACGTTATATTTTGTATGTAACTGGTAAACTGGAAGATCAATTTGTGAAGTCGTTTCTTGGGTATTGGTAACCTTAATTTTGGGGGTTTTGAAAAAGATTATAATCTAGTAGAAATATTTAACAAGATATTGCATTAAAACCCTTGAAGTGTTTTGAATCTAGCATATCGAAGGAATTTGGACATTTTAGAAGATTTTGTGATACATAACATTAATGTAAACAATAGTGAAGTTGCTAAATCTTTAAGTTTCATTGTTGGCAATTCAAGTTATATTTGAGAGCCACTATATGTATATTTGAGTGCAGGAATGATCTTGTTTCTTTTTCCTTATCTAAGACTTGCCTACTATTACAATCTTGTTCTTTTGGCTTTAGTAACCAAGTCATATTAAGGATAAAAGTGCTTCTACATCCCAACCATTGAAGATTGACTAGATTCTAATAAGTTTCATTTCAATAAAGTATGGTTGGTCAACAAATTTAAATGATTTCGTCTTGTTGTTGGTTTGTTTAGCTGGAACATGTGTGAAATATGTAATTTTAGTATTTCGAATGAACTATTGTAAATTTTTTTGTTGATAATTAGTTCATTGCTTTACCATAGTTTCTTTAGAATCTGATTCTCTTAACATTCTCGTAAAATATTTCTCTTAAGCACAATTCCTTTAGATCTTTGGTTTGAGAAAGTAAGATAGACTATCATATTTTCTGTTATGCAAGTTTATCCATTTGGTTAAGTGCACTAGGATTTCTACACTTTACTTTTGAAAGCATAGTGAGTGGGATTAAGCAGTGCATGAATTGAAATTATAAAGGAGCGAGTGTTGAGATAGTGTCGAAATGTTTTGAGACCTATGTGGTTTCTTAAGCACTCTTTTGGAATTGTTTGATTGAGGTTTGTGTTCTTTTTTATTTTGATACAAGCTTCAAATATCAAAACATAAACATTAGACAAAAGACATATTGAAAACACTCCTACTCAAAGGAATCAAGGACAAATTTTTAGAACTCTTAGATCTTATGTGAACACGTGATGAATTAAATACCAATAATTCATGACTAACTTGTTTAAAAGGGTTAGAGGCCTTTTTTGTGGGTAAGTAGATGAAGAATGGGTGAAAATGAGTGGTTTTAATGGATAGAAGTGGATATTTGGGTGGAGAAGAGGACAAGTGGTGTTTAAAATGGATGATGAGGTTATGGTGGACCCCTCCCCTTGTTCCTAGGTGAAAAAAATTAGATTTGTACCATCATTTTGTACCGATCACAATCCTGTAGCAATGCAGGAAAATCTTGTAGCACTTCAGGACTGAGGTAAGATTGAGTGAAAAAGGCATCCAGTAATGGAGGAACTTGGGAAATCAATGAAGTGATGGAGGACATGTAGAGAGTTAGCTTGGAGGATATGAAGGTTGGGTTTGAATTTATCTCCTGATCTATTATCCTCCATTGACTGTGACGAGAACCCTGCAAGAATAAATGCTAGCAAAATGTTGTAAGGGATCCCTCGCTCTTCTTTGTTTCTATTTTTGTTTTCCTTTTAGCCCTTTAGGTTGCCTCAAAGGAGGTTTTCAACGTACAATATTGCCCCAAGTGCCTCAAAGGAGGTTTTCCCCTGGGGATATTTTATTTTTTGTTTCCATTTTTCAGACCTTTGGACTGCCTCACGGATGTTTACAATCCTAAAGCTTGCCTCGGGTGCCTCATGGAGGCTTTCACCCAAGATTTTTATCTCATTTTTCTCTTCTTTTATTTTTTTCCTTTTCTCACCCTTTTCTCCCTTTTTTTTTCCTGTATTTTGCTTTATTTCTATTAATTAGAGGCTAGATGGATTGGGAGTTTTGGTACTCCTAGTAACATTCATCTCATTACTTATTGAACTAGTAAACTCCTCCTTTTACAGAGGTTTCTTGTAGAGTTTCAACTAGTAACCATTGCCTAAAAGTGGAATTCCCTCTTCATCAATTGTTATGATATGGATAGATCCATTCTTATGACACTTTTCCACCAAAGACCTAACCATATTGTCATCAACTTTCCCTTTAAGTCCTTGAATCTAGAGTCATATAGGATCATCGCGTCACCCTCCTACGAGGTCCTTTCCGTGATGTTTTTGCTATGCCAAATATTCCTCTACGACTAAGCCACTTTAGTGTGCATGAGAGCCTGCAATCTATATTCATCAAGAGCATTGAGTTGTTGCAACCTCTCTTACTAAGCTTTGGTGATTTCTAGGTCTAATTGTGCTACCATTCTTAGGGTGTTGTACTCAAATTCAATGGACAACGATGTCCTTTTTCTATAAACTAGCTCAAAGTGAGTGAACCCAGTGGTAGTTTTCTATGTGGTGTTATAGGTCCAAGTGGATTCCATAAGTTTGGTTTTCCAATCCATGTTTTTGTTTTTGACAACTTTAGTTAAGATTCTCTCTAAATCTTTGTTTGTCCCCTCCACCTACTCATTTTCTTGAGGATGATAGGGGGTGGATATTTTGTGCCTTATGTGGTATTGCGCCATGACTCCCTCAATCTGATTTGATGTGATATGAGCCCCTTAATCAGTGACTATCTCCCTTGGGAATCCAAACTTATAGAAAATTTTCTTCCTCAGGAACTCTGCCACATTTTTCTTTGTTTCTTATTTAACTGCCTTCACTTCAACCCACTTTATCAGGTAATCAATGCACATAATGACGTACCTCTTTTGTTTGAATGGGGGCTTAATTGGCCCAATGAAATCCACACCCCACTTCTTAAATGGTTCAAGAGTCACTTGAGGTTATAGGGGAATTTCATCCTTTAGTGTAGGCTTGTGGATCCTTTGGCACTCATCACATCTAGTAGTGTATGTCCTAACATCTTAGTGTAGAGTAGGTCAATGGTATCCCACTTGGATAATTTTGAAGGTTGTTCTCTTGTAGCAAAATGACCCCCACAAGGTAAATCTTGGCAAGCTTAGAGGATTTCAAAGACCTCATATTTCCTTACAAACCTTGTCAAAATTTGATATGCTCCCAATTTGAAAATATTTCCCCCAATTTAAGTGAAAGGGGTACTTTTTCTGACAATTTTACTCTTCTCCTTGGAGGAGAGATTAGGAGGGAATCTCCAAGAAACCAAGTAATTTTATATATTAGAAAACCAATGAGACAACAATGAAATAGAAAAGAGACACTCATTTAGAAGTTCATCATCTGTTATCTCCTCCTTTTCTAAAGGCAATGTTGGTTTAGACAAAAAATCAACAACCACATTTTCCTTCCCTTGTTTCTCAACATCTGCTAGATAAAACTGTTGTAACAAAAACAACCATATAATGATCCTAGCATCAACATCAGGTTTTCTCATTAAATTCTTGATGTATTCATGATTAGTATGTATAAAAACTCAGTACCCTATGATATAATGCCCAAACTTGTTGAAGGAATGCAAATAGCCAGGAGTTCTTTTTCAATAGCAGTGTAGTTGAGTTCATCTTTCGATAGATTCTTACTGATAAAATATATGGCATAGGTAAACTTACCTTCCAATTGTCCCAAGGATTCTCCTACATCCTTGTCGAATGCACTATGTGGATGTGGAAGCTCAAGGCCCAATTGCCCCCCCTAAGAATTGGTGCATTGGTCAATTTTTCCTTCAACGCTTCAAATGCCACTTGACACTTATCTATCCAACAAAAGTATGAATCCTTAGTTAGAAATCCAAACAAATGTAATGACATCTTACTAAAATATTTAATAAATATTCTATAATATCCATGTAGTCCTAAGAAACTCCTAACATCCCTTTGTTTCTGAGGGAGAAAGGCCATTTTGATAATGGAAATCTTGTTAGGGTGATCCCTTCTTGCAAGAGGAAGTGACCTAGGAAAATCGCTACATTCATAAAAAAAATTCACACTTTTATGTACTTAGTGAGAGATTCATTTCAATGCATTTCTTTATAAATTTACACATATTATAGAGAGCTTCCTTGAAACTATTCCCATAAGGAGTGAATTCATCCATATAAATTTCAACTGCATCGTGAACAAGATTGGAAAAAATACTCAATACTGCCCTTTGGAAGGTTGCAGGGTCATTGCAGAAGTCAAAGGGAAGGTCTCTATAGGAAAAGGTACCCCATGGACATGTGAAGGTGGCCTTATCTTGATCCTCAGGGATGATCTAGATCTGATTATACCCACTAAAACCATCCAAGAATGAAAAGAAATTCTTCAACATAAGACCTTCCAAAACCTTATCAATGAAAGGAAATGAAAAATGATATTTATTTGTAGCCTAGTATAATTCCCTGTAGTCAACACACATTATACACTTTCCATTCTTCCTGGGTGCTATAACAAGAGGAGACATCCACTCACTATCTCAAATAGAATAAATGAAGCATGCATCCAATAACCTCTATAGTTATTCTTTCAAAATGTCTTTAAGGGAACGATACATTCTCCTATGGGGTTGGCACACAAGTTTACATCCCCTTTAATGTAGATGTGATGTGTACAAAATGAAGGATGCACCCCTTTTATTTCTTTATAGTCCCAAGAAAAAACATCAATATGTTGCCTTAACACAATGAGAAGTTTCTCTTCTTTCTATGCTTAGAGGGAAGGATTAATTTTGAGGGTTTTGGATGGACATATTTCCACAATATTAGCATGACCTTGACCAAAACCAACATTGAACAATTTGGACCATGGGTTTTTCTCAGGTTTCCCTAAGGATTCTTCTACTAGCTCATGGCAATAGGAGGTCAATGTTGTATAAGGTTATCAATAAGTTCATCCTCATCTAACTACTTACTTCCTACAATGATGTGTAATGTATAGATTAGGTAGGGCATGATTGATAAAAATATTCCTCTTCTTCTTCCTTTACGCACATAGGTAATTCATGCTTAGCAAGGGGTTGAGTAGAGGGGGTATAATGCAAGCTTCTTTGTGAGATGTGCATTTATAATTATCATGTTTCTAGCGTACAATTGATGTAAGCATCATTAGTATCTAACCAAAGTATCCCAAAAATGAGAGGATACCCATTGAACTTGGTTTCATGCTGGAGTACAAGGAAATCTATGGGGTACTCCCAGGAATCAATGGAGACCATGAAATAATCAATAACACCCCCATGGGCTACTCTAGATATGTCTACAAGTTATAGCACCATTATGGTCTTCCTCAAGGCTCCTTGGAGGTTGAGCTTTAACATAGTTCTCCTTGTCATGACATTTATTGCAACCCTAAGGTCAATCAGTGCATTTGGGATTACAATACTATTAATGTGTACATCCACTACCGAGATACCGAGATCCAAATATTTTAGGGAGATGACATTCTGAAGCATTAGATCAACCAGTTGCTCAACAACATTGATAGTGGGGGAATCTCTTTTTCTTCTTCCAGACCTCTTGAAACACTCTTCCTTTTTGAGCTTTTTGTAGATGGGAAAATATTTGATGGCCCGGAGAAGGGGTATTTTAACATAGGTTCTTAAATTTTCCCGGAAGTTTAGCGTCATCTAAGGTGTGTTGTTTATGTTGGACCAACCTTTCAATATATGAGGGTATATTGGTTTCAGGGGGACTATATTCCTTCTCTTATTTGAGATCTTCAAATGAGAAGGTGGGTGAGAATTTGTAAGTACATTCCATGACCTAAGGTTGATCTCTTGGATCTCCACAACATAATCAAGATAGGATGTTTCCCCACTAAAGACCTGTTGTTCCTACTTATTCTTCGGGTTCATATTAGGTTTGCGGTTACTTAGGTGGATTATTGTGGTGTAGATATGGCTGAGATGGAGGAGGACGAATTAAGGTAGGTGGTTGGGCTTCCTAAGTCTCCATCCTTGTGAAGGGTTTCCCTATTAATATGGCTAGAAGGTTGAATTGACAAGCTGAGGAGGATAGGACCAAGTAGAAGGCATGGACCAAGGTGAGTGGGTTGGAGGATACCAAGGCTGCAAGGATGCACTCTGGTTTGGATTAAAATAAGGATATTGTGCACCTTGCATGTCGTGTTTATATGGTCGAGGTCCTTGTGGCCTCCTCTGGTTAATGAAAGAAAGTTTCTCCAAGCCACCTTCTACCCTTGATATACAACTTTTGGATTTGGAAAAGAGGGGCATTTTTCAGTTGCATGGTTATCCTCACAAATAGAGTAGACTTCTATGATGTTTAATGGGTACTCATTTCTAGGGTGCCTCTTGGTGCATAAATGGAAAAAGATAGCTAGTGCCATTTCTACCTCCTCTTGCTTCTTCTTAATCTCCATGGTATCCATTAATAAGGAAAAGGTATGCAACATCTCACTCTTGAAGTCTTCTATCATACTCCTTATTTCCTATTTTATATTTGAGGTAGAGGGAGAATGGTTGACCAGGCCTTGATTAGACCTACCTCTCTTCCTTCCAGCCCTAGAATGATTCTTAAATACTGTCTTGATGTCCTCACAAGTCAGTTGGTAAATATCTCCACCAAAAATCATATTAAGGGGCTCCATTGAATCCTTTTTAATCCCTCGATGAAGTACAAGCTTCATGGATTCTATGTCAGGGGTACAGTTAGCTCTTTTAATGTTAAGTTGAAATAATTCTTCATAATCTTCTACGGATTCATCTAGACCTAGGGTCCTTTTGAAGATATCCTCATTTATTTCCATTGATATACAATAATCCTTGTATATCTAATTAAAATATCATTTCATTTTATGCCACGTGATGATGTTGCCTCCTTCCAAGCTCATGAACCAGCGCAAGGATACATCCTTGAGGGTAGAAGGGAACACATTTATCTTCTTCTCATTAGAAGTGTAATCATAGGTTCTATAAACAAACAAAAAAGCTTGATCATTGAATGTATCAGGGTCCTCAGAAGCTAGGTTGTGGAAGTGTGGGAGTGCAACGTGGCTTACATTTTTCATTCTAGCTTCCCCATTGGTTTCTTTGATAGGGACGAGCTTAGTTTGCCTATTTTCAGCCATATTTTGGGTACATGATGTAGATTCTTCCTCCCCTATGGGTTCCTAACACCTTTATGTCTTATCACCTAAAGGTTTCTCTAATTCCTTTGCGGTTAGAGTATGAGGTCCTTTCCAAGCTTAGTAACCCTCAAGATCCCATATTGCACAAGGAGAATGACTGTGTTGGCCGCTAACAAATCTAAAATGAAATTCTTGGTGAACAGTGTCATTGAAGAATTTGTTAAGGAAGGAGGGAGGGTGTTGATAGTAATATGACAAGTGGAAATTACAATTTTATTCCTTGCAACCGAACAGTATGACTTGCACACCACAAAGATTACCTAATCTTGTAAAACATCTAAAGCGTACTAACAATGTCAATTGCATAAAATTAAACCAGAAAAGAAAGGATGAACTAAATTTTATTCAAGTGATCTGATAATGAGATCTTAGATAATTATCAAGGTATTACAGACTCATGTGCATGGATTTGCCTATGTTACTTTGTGCAATGGATCGATAAGATTGCGAAATACATAGACAATGAAGCAGTTAAAGAACATAATAGACAAACACACATAAACACAACAAGTTTAATAAGGAGTTCACCCAACACTACTGGGCTACGTCTCCTGGTCTAGCCTTCAGTGGTGACCTCTCTACTATGTCTTCAGAGTAGAGTTTTTACAAAAGTGAGCTCAATGTGGATCTCACACAACAGATACAAACAACAAGGCTTTACTTGGATCCCCCAAGTCTTTCTGAGTACACTGACTCTCCTCACTGACTCTCTATCACTGTTTGCTCTCTATCTCAGCAGTACCTGCCTCTCTCTTCTGTCTTCTATGGCTTTAAAGCCAATCGACACTATCTGTTCATTTCCCCTTCTCAGGCTCTCTGGCTCCCAGCCTCTGTCTGCTCGAATCCCCTTCTGAGAATTAGCAATCATTGCTAAATGCCTTCAGGGATGGTGGCCACCTGTTCTGTAACAGAATATTCCATCGAGGCCTTTGAAATCTAAAAATGGTCGTTCTCTGTTTACACATAGAAATACACATAAAACTATGAAAATCCGCCAATCTGTCGTTTATCGGATTTGAAATAGTATAATTTCCACTTTATAACTCTTATCGAGTCCGCCTTCATGTCACTTATCGCATCTCCACTGTTGATCTGAGAAATCTTGACCCAACGAATAAGGTTCATTTCGGGCAGCTCAGGCGTACATGGGTTAACCACTCGAAAAGGGTGGTTTTCTCTCTCTAGCGCTTGGACACATGGTAGCCAGTGTATGGGCCCAGCCAAAACCACTTACCACTTACAACCCGCCTGAAATCCTGCTTGTTTTGGATCTCAAAACATATATACCAGCATGTATAAACCCTTTCGAATTCGATTTATCACTTTATTCGTGTTTTCTTTGGTTTTTTATTCATTTATCAAAAATGCGATTTACATTGAGAAATCCCTTTTAGCGGACTTGAAATATTATCAAATTTCACCCATAATCTCGTTGGGTCTGTTTTCATCGCGTCGACACTTTGTTCTTTGTATTTCGTTTATTTAACCAAAAACACAAAATACAAAGGAAAACCCTGTTTTCCAGAACTCAAAATATATATGCTTCCATTTATAATCCTGTCGGGTCCAGCTATCGCAGTCGCATGTATTGGCCCCACTCCTTTGTGTTACTTCGATGCAATATTGTGCGATTGATCACAATCGCATATCGCATAGACCCCGGGCCATTTATGAGTGCTCCCTTGTGGTTTCCCGACGCGGTATTGCGATTCAACTTAGGCTGTCGATCTGCGCGCTTGATCGATGGTCCTCGTTGACTGCATTGATCGCTGTCGCAATAAGTCTGTGGTAGCATCCGATAGCCTCCGTCGATTGCGATATACCGATCAGATCTAGACCGTTGATCGGCCAGATCCGACGGATCTTGTGCGAAGTAGTTTTAAACTACTGATACTCTATTTTTCCACTATTTCTTCATGTTTTTCACTCTCAATAGTGTTATTCACTATTTCTAAGAGTTATTCTTTTGCGATAGTTTTTAACTATATGAAGACTTGGAGGGTTTTAGGATCCATTTGGATCACGCCTTCCCACTGAAAAGGATTTTGGACCACCAAAAGTTGGTTTTTAAGCATCAATCAAGTGAGAATATAGCTTCCTCACTTGTCCACTCTCTATGCATCTTGCACTTCTTGGTTTTGAACCTTTGAGTCCAATTCTGAGGTACTCAATATCCCCTCTAAGCGTAGTTCTCAACTTCCTGTCCATAACTATATCTTCCTACAACTCATTGAGATATCTAGGCAACAGATCATCAATAGAAGGCAACTAACTTTTCTCTTCGGGATCTTCGACCAATGAAGGTTCAAACAGTCTCAAGTTCTCTATATTAACTACTAAATAGATGTGCATGTAAGCTAGAAAATCAAGGCGAAAAGCGTTCTGACCAATTTTCTCAAGTATCTTGAAAGGCCTATACCTTATTGGCTTCAACTTCTTACCTTCACCTTGCATCCTCTCTTTGCTGATGTAGAACTAGAATTGATCACCAATGTGGAAGCTATGCTCAATTCTATGCTTATCATGGCTTGCCTTGTACTTGGCTTGGCTCTTTTCCAGTTGTTCCTGCACTTCCTGGTGAATTTCTTGGATCTGTTCAATGAACTTGGTTGCTTTGTCCACATCACTGTGTCCATCAACTACTATGTCTTTACTAAAGACAAAATCCAAGGGAGACCTTGGTGTAAAACCAAAACAAGTCTCAAAATGAGATCTCTGTGTAGAAGAGTGCCTAACACGGTTGTAAGCATGTTGCACATAACACAAATGTTCATCCCAAAGCCTGGGATGCTTGCTACAATAGCCCCTAAGCAACTTGATTACTTTCCTATTGACCACCTCTGTTTGACCATCTGTTTGTGGATGAAATGTTGTGCTCTTCTTCAATCTAGTGTCCATTAGCTCCCATAGACTTGACCAAAACTTCCCAACAAATCGGGAATCTCGATCAGAAACAATAGAAGTGGGTAACCCAAAATGAACCCATACATGCTGAAAGAACAACTTTGCTATTTGTTTAGCTGTAATCTGCTTGTTACAAGGTATTAAAATACACATTTTGCTGAACCTGTCCACAATAACATATAAATAATCATGGCCTTTTCTAGATTTTGGCAATCCCCCAACAAAGTCCATGGAAAAACTTTCCCAAGGATGAGAAGGAACTGGAAGTGGAGTGTACAAGCCTAGTTTTCTATTGCTGGGCTTTCTTTTAGCACACATGGTACACCCTTTGATATATCTAGAAACTGTTTCATGCATTCTTGGCCAATAACAGAATCTTTGCAGCTGTGCAACTATTTTACTTACACCAAAATGACCTGATATTAGAGAAGTATGTGCTTCTTAGATTATGTTAACTCTTTCAGTTTAAGGAATGCATAACTTTCCCAAATGATATAAGAGTTGGTCCTTAACATGATAATCCAATTCTTCTATTGTTTTCCATGACTTAAAGTTGCATATACATCTTTAAAATCTACATCTTGAGCATATTGTTCAATGTAGCTTTCATGCAATACTGAGTTATGCTTAAGTATAGTAGATGCATTTATTTTGGTTTGGATAACATATTTGCAACCTTATTATGCATGCCTTTCTTGTATCTAATGACAAGATGAAACTGTTGTAGAAAACCATCCACCTATAGTGTCTTGATTGCTGCAATTTAGTTTGTGAGTGCAAATATTGAAGTGGTTGATGATTAATATGTATAACTGTTTCTTTGCCCATTAGGTAATGTTTCCACTTTTTCACTCTCTGCACTAATGCATACAATTCTTTATCATATGTGGGATAATTAACTACTGTAGAACTAAATGTCTCAGAATGATAACATATGGGTTTACTTTGTTGCATCAACACTGCTCCCATGGCATAGTCACTGGCATCTATTTCAATCTTGAATGGTCTTTGAAGATCTGGCAATGCTAAAACTGGTGTTGTACTAATTTTTTCTTTCAAGGTGTCGAAGGCTTTCTGCTATTTGCCTCCTCATTGAAACACCTTGTTCAATCCTGTTAGAGGATGTAAAGGAGCTGCAATCAAGGAAAAGTTAGCTATAAACTTTCTCCAATATTATGTTGCTCCTAGGAAGCTCCTAACTTCTGTAGCAGATTTGGGTTTATGCCAGTTCACAATGACTTCAACCTTAGAGGGATCTATCTTCAGTTCACCACCCCTTGTGGTTTGCCGACGTGATATTGCAATTCAACTTGGGCCGTCGATCTACATGCTTGATCGATGGTCCTCATTGACTGCGCTGATCGTTGTCACAATAAGTCTGTGGTAGCCTCTGATAGCCTTTGATAGCCTCCGCCAATTGCGATATGCCGATCGGATTTGGACCATTGATCGGCCAGATCCGACGGCTCTTGTGCGAAGTATTTTTAAGCCGCCGATACTTTGTTTTCCATTATTTCTTCATGTTTTTCACTTCTGATAGTGTTATCTGGTATTTCTAAGAGTTCTTCTTTTGTGATAGTTTTTAACTATATGAAGACTTAGAGGGTTTTAGGATCCATTTGGAAAATGAAGCCTATATTTTTATGCTTGAAAATATAAGGGTCACAACAAAAACTTCCCAAAAGAGATTTGATTGTTAAATCTGCAAAGGCAACTTCTAATATAAACAAAGCTATGAAGAAAGGAAATACTGCTAACCTACATACAAAAAAGAAGGATGCATTATAAAATGTACAAAGGAGAGATATTAGAGCATTTGAGTTGGGCCCTAACCCAAGGGGTCTTAACAGTCTTAAAGAAACTCATATTTAAGATGACATAATGCTTTTCATTGATATAAAAAAATGCTCAAGTACATGATATAAAAACTGCAAATCACAAGTACAAGATCTTATCTCTCGCAGTCTTTATTCTTCTCTAAAAATTTAAATTCTTTTGAGCCCATGGGCTTCCTTATTTATACAAAAGTGGTTGAGGGGACAATGTGGGTTACTTCCCTCCAAAATCCTTGGAAAGGTAGATCGAGCTCCTTGTGATGCTTGCAATCCTTGAGCGCATCACTTGTTCAATAGATTCTCGAATTGTAGGTGAGTAAATACAGGGAGCATATCAAGTTGGAGGTGATGCATTATCTGAACAATAAATGCACCATTTTCCTATACATTAATCATGTTAGGCCACAAGTTATGATAAACATCCTTTAATCTTCATAATAAACACATTATAGTAAAATAGGTGTTATCAAATGCAAGGAGAGAGGTAAATATATGTTGAAAAATAGCCAGATGGGCCTTATTATATACCTATTAGTGAGGCCCATCAAGTGGTTCTCATATATTTTAATATTACATCAAAATAGTTACAAAGATATCTGTCAAAACTTTTATAACTACTTAACTATTGGTAAATTTCACAAAACTTATCAAAATTTCACAAATAAATTTATGGGCTCCAATAGGCCCCTAGCATAAAAATATGGCTCTTCCTTGAGCCACTCAATCCTCCTTCTATCCCCATAGATCTAGTAACATCTATCCTTACTAAGGTTGTCTTCAAGCCTCTAATATAGTAGTTGTATGGGTGGTCAGGGAGCCTAGCTGCTCTGGAGCTCTTATAAATACATAGGAGGGGAGTGCCATGTACCCCCCCTCCAAAGAGGCATGCTCGGAAAAAGTATCCATACCACCACTATTTCTCTAGGGTTTAGTTCTATGTCTATCCTTGACCCTTGCCACCTTCTTACTGCCACACCTGCTCCTTTCTCTAGCAAGTGGTGGCTATATTTCGATGCTCTAACCTTCTCCACAGTACCACGAGGGTCGTTGTGATGGGGTGATTAGTATTTTTTGCAACCACCATGCACCCTTGAGGTGTTTCTAATTCCATCCACTCGTCATAGTATGGGTTTTACCCCTAATATGCATGAGCCATGCCATCATGCAGGGGAAAGAGTGAGCGCTTGGCTACTACAACACTATAATGGAGATTGTCTTGACACCATTTTGTTAAATATAATTGCAAATCCTTCCCAAAATCGATGCCAGGTTAAAATAATTGGTGAGATTGTAGCCTAACATGAAAATCATCCTTGTGAGTGGAGGAGGTCCTCTCTTGTCTATGCCCCTTGATGTAAACTCACCACCTACTCTAGACGAAACATCCTTTCCTGTTTTTCCATGCCAAGATCTTTTGATGCAGTCTCCTCTTCCATAGTAATGTGACCTTACCATTTCAAACACTTGGGGCTCCTTCTCCTGTCATCTTGTTAATATTTTTTATTCCTCCTTTAGCTCCCTCTATGCTCTTCATCATATTCCTCTCTCTTTGCACCACCCTTGCACTACTCCTCTCGCTTCAAACATGGATGATCCTCGTCTCCTCTAATTGTCTACTGATCTAGAACATCATCTCAACAATTCCTTTGTTCCTTATCCATCCTTAGGGATGGTATTTTATAACACTTCACGCTTCCCTCTTCCTTCATTTGTATGATTGTGACATTGGTTCAATCATTATGGTTAATAGATCCGAATCACTATCTGTGTTCATGCCATGTGAAATATCCTCCTTCTACTCAACCTAATGAGATGGTTTACATGTGTCACATATTTTTTCCCAGTTAGTTTCAACTTACCTTATATTTTTATCTGAGTATTACCCATATTTGGTCCCATATTCCCAATAATCCATGGTTCATCTTGAATACTCACGTGCTATCTCCTCTAACCCAGATAATATTCGGTAGCTTTCCTAACCATTTTCTCTCATCTCAGCTGGGATTTTCATGTGGGAATGGTAATTTTTGTATAATTCCTATCACGTGCTTCTAACCTCCACCTGAGTGTGTGAGCTTCCACATGCTAGAGAAAACTACCACTGGTGCATCTGAACTACAAGACTATGACTCCTAACTCCAATATTGATTTTTTCACATGATTTTTCTTTGACGGGCCTTCCCCCAACACGATGTGTTTTCTATCTTCGATAGTACCCTAGAACTGACCTGCGTCCAGCTCAAACTTCTTCCTTCTAGCATGCTAAGGATTTTCTCTCTATACCTCCCTAACAGGTTGGGTCAATAATATAGTTGCCCATCCCTACTACATACTCAATCCTAACCTAGGTACATTAAACTTTATTTATATACATAAGAGGTAACACCCCTTTCCATTAAATCTTACTTGGGTTATGGCAGGTTCCAATTCTTGAGAAATCTATTAGTATTTTAACTATTCTAGTTCTCATTGTTTCTAACTTTCGAATTACATCAATCAATACAATATTTCCAAGTTCAAAATTATCTATTTCTTTGGCTCTGTGGATGTGTTGTAGCGGCTACAACCACCCTCCAAAATTTTGGCCTGCACCAATTTCAGATCCTCCCTTGAAGAGTTTCACTTGATGAATGCACACACTCGGGTTCACTCCGTGAGCTCGTGTGGGTCTTTACATTTGTCTTTATTGCCTATTGAACTCAAGTCTCTTCATGTTGATGTCTAAGTCATGCTTGCGACCATGTTCTGGTTGTGCTCAAAGTCTTCGCTTCGTATGTGATTGTTTTTTTTGCCATCAAATAATTTGTTGCACTCACACATGGAGTCACTCACTTTCACACAAGCATCATCTCGATCATGAAAGATCAATCATGAGTGTCACACTTGTCACTTGCACAGTGTATCAACCATGTTGAACATGTGTGTCTGGATGGTTTGGTCATTTCGTCGTCAAGTCATGCGAGTGTGTGTTCATATGATGACCTATGCATCTTTCAACTGTTCACACACTTAGTCATTTTTGCTATAGTTTTGATGACCAGACTCCTCACTGACAGCCGAACTATCACCTTGCTTTCAACTTGATTGACTACCAACAAGAACAATGCATAAACACCAAGCTAGTTCTTTCAAGTTGCGCTACCCACAAGCAACTCAAGTAACACTCATGCTAGCCACTTGGACTACTGATCGGTTGTTCATCTCAGAAATTGCACAGTGCTCATGAGCAGGTCTCTTACTGGCCATCAGTCAGCTTAGCTCAGAAATTACGCATAAATGATCAGTAGACTAACCTCCTAGCCTTACTGCATGTTTTTTTTCTAGCCAACAACTCGCAATAGTAGACTGCCTATTCCCTCCATGAACTACGCAGTTTTTGCTGCCATTGACTGAGTAGATAACTGGTAACTCCCTCTAGAAATTACGCAGATCTGGCTGCCAGAGACCCCAGTATCCAACTAGCATTTGCCTATGGGAATTTTGCAGATCTAGCTACCAGTGACCCCAATAGCCAACTGGAAGTTCCCTATGGGAATTGCATAGATTTGGCTTCCAGTGACCCCAGTAGCCAACTGGTAATCCCCTCTAGGAATTGGGTAGACCTGGCTGCTAGTCTCCCCAACAGTTCCCCAAAAAAATTGTGCAATCCCTACCTTCTAATCCCTCATGCAGATTGATTGGTTCCTTTGGAAATTTGCACAAATTTGGCTGTCTAGCCACTGTTGACTATTCATTACGGAAAATGTGCAGAGCATGCCTGCCTTTCCTTCTAGTAACCTGGACTGTCCCTCTCGAAATTTTCACAATTTTGCCTCCCAACCGAGCTAGACCTTGTAGTCAGTTAGTGTAGACTTAGATTATATATGTCCATCCTTTAGTGACTCTTGCACAATTTTCATCAGCAGTTGGCTAGAGCCATCATCCCACATCAGAACCCTGCTGCCTCTCCTAGTCACCCGCATCCGAATGATCATGTGTCATGGTAGACTAAGACGTTTTGGATTTTATTTCGTCTCGTCATGAGTGACTGTACGTACAGGTACACCAACAAACATATCAAGAAAACAAATGAGATGAACGAAGGGAGAACATGAAGATGGATAGATTCACCAACGAACAAAATAATGAAGCATGCAAAGCAGACAAACAAACGAAGCATGCAAACCGAACAAATGCGACAAACATGAACCTTCGTGAACAAGTGAACTTGTCAATCCTTTCAACATGAAAGCAAGGAACAACATGCTAGAGCTTCATCAAGCAAACTAAGGACCATCGAAGACTCTGCGCACTTCACCATGAAGAGGTGAAGCTATGATACACCTTGAAGGCATCCATCTCTTAGCAACACTATAGTTTGACATGCACTCTAGCAGCAACATGAATGTAATAGAATTTTCATGTCAAGTCATGCTGAGTCAAGTCATGAGTCATGTTGCCCACATCTCCACTATGGGCTTGTCGTCAATCAATGTGATGTAATGTGGAAGTCCAAGAGACCCACTTGTTGAACATAGAGTCATGAAAGCCAAAAAGTCATGGAAGTCGAATGATCATGAGGGTAGTTGGACATCCACAAGGGTTAGTTTCACCCTTGGCTATAAATACCCCCCTCATTTGTACATGATAGGACTTTTCACCTCAGCTCCTCCCACATAGTCAAGAGAGTCTGTAATATTTTATTTAAGGATTAAGTAGTGACTCCAACACCTCACTGACGGGGTTAGTGATGTATGGTGTAACGATGTGTCTTGAAAATTTCGCTTAATTCAGAAGCCTGTTAACAGGCCAACACATTTTGCATCATATATTAATGGAAATGTGTTGTATATGTTGTTAATGCTATCCCGTATGTGTCGACTACTCTGCCGAACATTAGACAGACCTTTCACTTGAACCTTGCTGCAACAACCATCACACTCATCCCAGACTGATCCATGAGTGTTGTACATGTTATCTTACCTTGTATGTTGTGACAACCACATCCAAGTGGACTCCTCCACCAGAAGTTGTGCATGTCCTTTTGTGTTGTGTATTCCTAGCCAAGTTGGGACTGATCCCTTTCAACCTGGAACTCACCTTCACCATGTTCCTATCACACTGAAAGAACCATTGATAGAAGTACACTTACACTCACCATGCATGTGAACCTAACTTCTCGAAGACAAAGAGAATCACTCGTTCTCACAAGCAAGGGTTGAGGAAAATCCTTAAGACAATGGCAACCGAGCCATCATATTGGATGGGACTCCCACACCAAACGGTGTGAGGTCTAGTTGGGACTTCATACCAGGGTGATCTCCTGAATGTTGGCGGGTCCAGCACCATCAACATTTCTAGCATTGGAAGGAGGGTACCAAGTTGTACGTGGCTAAAATTCCCCTCACACTCACTCTTCAACCATTTGGTCAAGGTAGTAACTCGCAACCCCTCTCTCACGAATTTGCAGTTGGTTATTCCTCACCTCCTATAATCGAACATGAAATTTCATATCAACACCTTCACTATGTCCATCCCATCACTCGCCAGTTCGCGAAAGAAGTTGGACTGATCCTAGGTGTTCAGTACCTTCCACATGCATCTAAGAAGCCGAAGGCCACTCCCACAAGAGTGGTTGTATCATCAGTGGATGAAGTAGTCCTTGATACTCTTGAAGGGTTGGAAGAAGCTATTGAAGATGGAGAGCAACCTCCAATATTATTTGAAGACGAACAAGGCACTCTTGTGGTCTTAGGATCGGACTCCGGTCTAGGAGGTGGAGGGGAAGGAAGCGAAGGAAGTGGAGGCGAAGATGAACTGATAGACTTAGATCTAGGAAAATCAATTTCTGAAGGACAGGAAGTAGATGAAGAGGAAGAAGAGGATGAAAAGATGGTTGACCCAAACCTTGAATGGATGACTCAGGGACCATTGGCTCTCCCAAATTTTCTACACAAGATGCTGAAGTAAGCTGAGAGAATGAATATCAATTTTAACGCTGACAGTGTGGTGAAGGTAGAATACCACTTAGATAACCTCTACCTACAACTACAGACCCTTGAGGTACACTATGAAGATGTAGCATGTAGATTATTTCCATGTATATTAGACAACCATGCAACTGATTAGTATCACATCCTTCCACCCAACTCTATACATAACTGGTGTTCTTTCAAATGTATGTTCCTTGAAAAGTTTGTTGATGACAAGACTCCAACCATGCTACTCAAAGAATTGGGAAGCCTTAAGATGGAGGGAAAAGAGAAAGTGAAATATTTCAATCAAAGGTTTACACATATCTTGAACAAGTTTGCAGAAGACACCAAACCTCATGACTCCATCATTGTCAACTATTAGACATCTGCACTGCCAACCACCTTTGTGCAGTTCATCAAGAGAGCTGTGAATCCAACACTATTAGAAAGATGCGAAGAGGCTATTGTTTTTTAGAAGGAATTGCATTCCATTGGGGTCATTAAGGATGAGGAATAAATTAAAGAACCTAAGGATGCGAGCAAAAAGCCCCAAGCAACAACGAGCAAGGGCAGAGACAAGGAAGCAATTGATATTGAGACCCTAGCTTGCCTTGTCAATAACTTGATCATTGAAATGTCCAAACTCAAGCAACGGAAGACGAACACATTTGCAAACAGTCGTCTGCCCAGACAGAGACAAGGAAGTAGTTCATCAACCGGCTCATCAAGCAACAGCCGGTTCAGCTCTAAATCTATGCAAAAGCCTATGTTCCAAGTCGATCAATGCATTGATCCAAAGTACTATTCCTTCCATGAAGAATTTCATCCCGATAACTCTTGTTAAGATTGGAAGCGAGTTGTTACATCTGTATGTACTCATACACTCAAGGTAGATGGTGACATACAATAGCAACCGGAAGACACTGATGATAATGAAGAGGTTTCACCTGATGAAGCACCAAGTTTTGGGCATGTGGTGAACGCATACCAGTGCTCACAAGTAGTCTCAAAGATGAACACCGAGAAGTAGCCCCACAAGAAAAATGATCGATACAATCTTAGGAGTAAGATTGTGAAGATGCAAGAGAAAGTGAGATGGCTAATAGAGAAAGTTGATCCACCAGCTGCCTCACAGAAACAAACACAAAGCAAGCCTGGAAAGACAATGGTGGATAAGAACACATCTGTGAGAAGCAAGTTGCAGAATAGTCTGCTAGACAACACGAGCATTTATTCCACCCTAGACACCTCGGTGAGTCTAACACATCTGGATTACAACATGGTCGTTGATATGAAGAAAACTTGAGTGAACATCAATTTGTTCGATTTAACCAAAGTCCAGAGCCAGTGAGATATCCTGCTGCGTGCATTGCGACAAATAGAAATAGAAAACATGACCTTTACCAGCAAGGGAGCATGCACACCTCCCGGATCACTATCCACTGTGCTCAATACACTCCGGATGGAAGAAGAAAACTCAAGTTGTCCCCCATTCCTGATTTCATTCAAAGTTTTCAACTACAATGTCCACAACTGTTTGGTTGATTTTGGCGTGACAACCAATGTCATGCCACTCTCCATTGCTAAGAAGATCAAGGAAAAATGGAGCAAAACATCCGTGAAAATCATCCAACTTGATAGAACATCGATACTAGCCATTGGTGAACTATGAGATGTGATCATACAACTATCCCATGGTAGTCAAGTCCACCAATGCATCAACATAATTGTGTGGACATACCAGAAGCATATGGTTTGCTGCTCAACAGAGATTGGTCCAACAAGCTAGATGGGTACTTTGCTATAGACTAGTCTTACTTGTGGCTTCTGTACAAGGGAAAATGAAACCAAATCTAGGTGTTAGCTGAGAGGTATATGAGGCACAATGTTACTCCTCTTGACGGCGAGAACGAACCATTGGTTTACAGAACTCATGTTTGGAAAATACTTCCTAGAAAAGGCATTGGAGTGTTATCTTACCCAGCCAACCCAACCCCATCAGACAAGAAATTGGGACTCCTTCCTCACCCAATTGATTTAATGAAACTTGTACAGTTTCATTTTCCATTAGTAGGAGTAGTGGAAATAGTGGTAGTAGCAGCAGTACCAGCATGCTAAACGGTCCATGTATAGACTAGTTGCAGCCATGAGACTTGATAAATCAGGAACACATGATGACTCAAGGACCAAGCGCATCTCAGTCATCCAAAACAATTAACAATTCATGATTTCAAGTTGTTTGAATTTTAGAGTCGCAAACAAGGATGCTGAAGCACTCATGCTGAATACAAGGAGGACCAACATTATGAATGAATAGAGCAACTTGGGAATCACCATGATTCGAAGATGGCTAATCTCAGTACAAGTTCCACACTACATCAATGACCAGTCATTTACCACATGATCGAACAGTACCAAGATGGGCATACATGAGTAGATGATGACCTGAGTACCCACTACATGTGAAAAATCTAACATGAGATTCCATGTAAAGGAAAAGACAATCCATTACAACAAAGAACAAGTAACACATATATGTTGTTTGCACTCCTTTCACCAAATAAATTGACTAATATTTTATGTGGTTGGATTACTTGCAAAGTTCATCATCACACTTGGCGTTTTGATTTAAGTCCTACACATAAGAAATTTGGGAAGATCCGCTCATGCATTGACTTCAGAAACTTGAACCCTTCCTAGAGTAAAAACAACTACCCCATGCCATCATCTGAGACCATGTTGCACGCAGTACCTGAAACAATGGTGTTGCCTTCACTTGAAGGTCTTCTGGAATGCCATCAGGTTTTGGTAGTGGAGCCTGGTGGATTGGCATCGGTCCACGAGAAATTTGGCTCACAGACCTATCATTTGCAATCACTTGATGGGAGGATTGATAACCTTCATATCAAAGGCCAAGTCCTTAAACATTAGTTCAGTAGGTTGGGCCACGTCCGTGCCTTGTACATAGTCTGCTTAATGCTTGTTGTTTCATTTGTTTTGTTGTGCTTATTATCTTTGATTTTTCTTTGTTTGATTCTGCTTACTATTTTTGTTCACGTGCATTTTTGTTTGTTCTATATATTACTACTTTTGTTTCCTGAAATAAGTGCTGCCGACTACCACATTCCAAATTTTGAATAGAGTATGTGGCTCAAATTTGAAGAGACTTGTGACATTGTAACACTTGGCTAGTATTGTGTCCATTCTCTTTGTGCTTGGTTACAATCTTCGGCCGATGAAGTCATGACAGAAAATACGAATCATCTGTAAGGGAATCTTTGGTCAAACCATGAACTTGTGTCCACACTGGGAAGCCCCATGCCTATACTTAGCCTTCTGCTCTGTGTGTTGAAGCTAATCCAATTAGTAGAAATGGAGAAGGGGAAAAATGAGGAAACCTATGTCAGAGGTCTTACATTCTTCTCTGAAGGAACAACCTCTTTTGCTCTCAATAAGTTGGGATCCCCCTTCCACGCCAAAAATAAATAAGTGCCTATGCAAAGTTCTCTTAAGAAATACAAAGGCAAAGAAGAGAAAGGCTTCCTGCATAGTGAGGTAAAGCATGCAACTCCACCAGGGTACTGAACAGGCTCGCTGGCAGTGGAGAAATGTGTGTGTTCCTGTGTGACTTTGCTGGGGTACTGTCGAAGCCTACTGGCAGCAGAGCAACACTAGAGATGAAAACTTATACTCTGAAAATCTTCAACTCGTGAGGTAAACTACCCTTCTCGGGTTTGAAACACTGAGATCTAAGCTAAAATTGTGATTGTGTTTGACTGAGTTAGAAAAGGGTGAACCATGTATGTCTATGGGGTAAGTGGGGAAACTAAATTAACTTGCACAACAATTCAATACTCCCCGAAGGACCAAGGCCTTGTGCTAGCAATGAATGGAAATCGAAAAGCTAGAGTTCTACCAGGGTGTCGCCTAGTGTTGTAGCGAACCACCATCCAAAATTTTGGTCAGAACCAATTTCGGATCCTCCCTTGAAGAGTTTCACCTAATGAAAGCACACGCTCGGGTTCACTCCATGAGATCGTGTGGGTATTTACATTATCCTTTATTGCCTATTGAACTCAAATCTCTGCATGTTGATGTTTAAGTCATGCTTGCAACCATGTTCTGTTTGTACTCAAAGTCTTCGCTTCATTTGTGATTGTTGTGTTCACCATGAAAGCATCTATTGCACTCACACATGGAGTCACATTCACTATCGCACAAGCATCGTCTCATTCATGAACGATCAATGACGATTGTCGCACTTGTAGATCACACTATCAATCAGCCATGTTGAACATGCGTGTCTGGATGGTTTGGTCATTCTGTCATCAAGTCATGCGAATGTGTGTTCATATGATCACCTATGCATCTTTTGATTACTCACACACTTAGTCATTTTTTCTGAAGTTCTAATGACCAAACTCCTCACTGGCAGCCAAACCATCACCCTGCTTTCGATTTAATTGACTGTCAACTAGAACAATGCAGAAGCACCAAGCTAGTTCTTTCAAGCTACGCTGCCCACATGTAGCTCAAGTAACACTCATGTTGGCCACCCGGACAACCAACTGACTGTTCATCTCAGAAATTGCACAGTGCTCATGAGCAGGTCTCCTGCTTCCCATCATTTAGCTCAGATCCGAAATTGTGCAAAGATGATCAGCTGGTTGGCCTCCCATCCTTAGTGCATTTTTTTTCCAACCAGTAGCACGCAGTAGTAGACTGCCTATTCCCTCCAGGAATTGCGTAGTTTCTGCTGCTAGTGACCCCAGTAGCCAACTGGTAGTTCCCTTTGGGAATTGTGCAGATCTAGCTGCTAGTGACTTCAACAACCAACTGGCAGTTCCCTATGGGAATTGTGCAGATCTAGCTGCCAGTCTCTCGGGTAGTTCCCCAGAAAAATTGCGCAATCCCTACCTACTGATCCCTCATGCAGCCCAACCTGTACCTTTAGAAATTTGTGAAAATTTGGCTGTGTAGCTCCTGTTGACTGTTTGTTCAGGAAAATGCGCATAACATGCCTACCTTGCCTTCCAGTAGCCCAGACCGTCCCTCTCGAAATTTATGCAACATTGCCTACCATCTGAGATAGACCTTGTAGCCAGTCACTATCGACTCAGATTGTCCATCTCCATCCTTTAGTGACTATTGTGCAGTTTTCATTAGCAGTTGCCCAGAGCCATCATCCCACATCACAACCCTATTTCCTCTCCCCATCACCCGCATCCGAATGATCATGAGTCATGGTAGACAAGGAGGTTTTGAATTTGATGTTGTCTCGTCACGAGTGACTTTAGGTACAGGTACAACAACAAACATGTTAAGGCAATGCACGGGATGAATGAACAGAGCACATGCAGATAGATAGGTTCACCAACGGACGAACGAATGAAGCATGTGAAGCGGACGAACGAATGAAGCATATGAAGTGGACGAATGTGACGAACATGAACCTTCGCGAACAAGTGAACCTGTCAATCCTTCCAACATGAAAGAAAGGAACAACATGCTATAGCTTCATCAAGCGAACCAAGGACCATCGAAGACTCTGTGCACTTTTCCATGCGGAGGTGAGGCTACGATACAACACGAAGACATCCATCACTCAGTAGCATTGTAGCTTGACATGCACCCCAGCAACAACATGAATGTAATAACATTGTCATCTCAAGTCATGAATCATGTTGCCCACTTCTCCACTATGGGCTTGTTGTCAATCAATGTGATGTAATGTGGAAGTCCAAGAGACCCACTTGTTGAACATAGATTCATCTAAGTTGGAAAGTCATGGAAGTCGAATTGTCATGAGGGTAGTTGACCTGCCACAAATATGTAGGAATAGGTGTAGGAGAGTGAATTAGTGAGAGTAGAAAATGTGCAAGAAGACCCATTTTATTTTGTTTGCATGAGCCACCATTTCTAGAAAATATGTCAACACACCATGCACCTATGTGTTGAGTTTCACTTAACTTCCCACGTAATATCTAGAGGACTCTTCAATGATTATTGTGGATGGTGGTCATCGATTCCTCTATTTGATGCATTGATCATTGCTAATCCAATTTGAATGTTCTCATTCTTGGCAGATGGTTTTCTCGATACGAGTCTCCAGGCCGACTTTATAACACTGAGTCTCCAAGCTGCTTTATAACACAAAAAAAATGGCTTAATCCTAGACCAATGGCCATTTCTACGCAGCCAAACAACCAATAGATATAGTGAAATCTTTGAAATATATTTGATGGCGATGCAAAAATATTTCAGATTTAAATTAAGTGTACCTTCTGGCGCAATGCGAGCATAGCATTACCCACATCATCATTGTCAATGGAAACTTAAATGCCCGGGGGAGAGGAGGAGATACGATGATACACCTGAGGCATTCTTGCAGCTCTTGAGAGAAACATCAAAGATTAAAAAGATCAAATCGAACTTAAAATGATTAGAGGTTTTGAAAATGCTTCCAAGTTTTTAATCCTAAAACGAAAGATTAAACGATTACTTAAAAAACCTTTTCTGAGAACAAAGGAAATATGATTTATTACTTATATAAAATTCTTGTATTCTTGGCAAGCATCAATACTGGAAAATCAAGCGTTTCTTTTGTTTAGGATACCTCCACGCAAAGACCCTGAAGGGGTTTCCAGTTAGAAATCATCATAAAGAAAAATCTATACGAAAAAAATTGTACAAGATTTACTATTCAGTAACCGAGAACAGTGAACGAAATATGTATTATTTACCTAGCAACAATTATCTATAGCCTAGGCAAGCAAAGAAACTAATAGAGAAGGGTTTCCACTAAAACTTGAGAAGATTTTGACCATAAAAGCCCACATTTTACCTGTAAATCAAGGAACCCTAGGGTTAATTTTTAATCAGAGTGAGAGTTATACACGACCAAAGGCTCACCTCCAGACATCAGTGCCAGACCTTCCAAACCACCACAAATGTGATAAGAAGTTATCTACAGTTTCATTCAATACATTATAAAATCAAACTCTAATACTCACCCATTTTTGTTATTTTTATGCCTTCAGCCAAACATAGGCAAATTATAGCAGTGTAATGCTAGAATTATGGGGAGTTTTGCTAGCGCTTATCTATGAAATTCTTGGACTCAAGTCGAAGGCTATCCAGAAGGCTTGCGGAGAAGGTGAACACCTTTTTTGGTTAAACTACTATCCAGAATGCCCTCATCCCGAGTTGGCGTTGGGATTGAAGAAGCACACAGATCCTAGAGTCAAAACTCCAAGATCGAGTCCATGTTGGTGTACATGCACTTAGACTAACTGTGTTAAGTGTACATGCATCTAGATTAGCTCAGTTAACTTATTGCTTGCATGTACAAGCTTTAGTTAGCTTTAGTTATTGCATGCACAACTAATCTTAACTTAGTTGCTTTTATCTATATATTGTAAACCAATATTGTAGAATAGATGGATTTCATTCTTTTCTCAATTCTTGCTCTTCCTTCCTTCTCTTGCAAGCTTGTTTATTGTTTTGCAAATCTAGATCAGTGTTTCTCAAAATCTTACATGGTATCAGAGCACAGGGATTTGTAATCAGTGCACAAGCAATTTTATTTGCAGGTTGAGAAGATTGAAGCAACAACAAAGAATGGAGTCTCAATTGGAGTTTCCAAAATTGGCAATTCTCACTCCATATAATTATTTCGAATGGAAGCCAAAGATTCAATTTCATCTCAGAATTAGAGGCTTATTTCGAATAACCATGGAAACGGAAGTTGAACCAACATCGGCAATAGAGAAATCAAGATATTTCAATCGCATGGACGAGGCCTTCGGCATCCTATGTTTATCTATTTCTCCGGAACTGCTAATTCATGTTGAATCATGTTCAACTCCAAATGAGGTATGGAAACTTTTGGAAAGATTGTTTGGAAAACAGGATGAAATATGGCAATCTTTTCTCTTTTCTCTTGGTCACTTTGACGAAGATATTTCGCATGCACCAGTAGATGAAACTTCAGACCAGCATTCTGATGACGATGAGTCTCTGTTTGAGGAAGATCCACAAACTTATGCAGAAGCAGATGGGCATCCTGAATGGGAAGCAGCCCTGGATGAGGAAATCTACATAGAGCAGCCACCAGGATACATGCAGAATTCATCTCTAGAATGGCTTCTCAAAGTAAAGGAAAGCAAGACGGTTCAGGGCATTACACAAAGCTTGCTGGACTTAGAGAATGGGTTGCAGATCATCTTGTCTTATGACGGCAAAACCGACTCCAAAACCCGCTTAGCCTGGAGAAAAGCGCTAATGGGAAATCAGAATCCTGATTCACTTCTTCAGAATATTGAACACCTAAGAAATTATGTTCTGTGCCGATCCGATGGCACATTGAAGAAAAGGAAACGAGGTTGGACGGATCATGAGAACAACTGTGACCATATTTTTACGATATCACAAAAAGAAGAGCTGCCTCCTCTTCAAGATTTTGTTTATGAGGATTTAGAGAATGGATCTGAAAAATATGCAGCGTCGATAAAAATTGGTAGTTCTTACGCGATCGAGCACAATAACTTGCCTCCAAAGGCACCGATTCATCTCAAATCCATTCGTGTTGCAGTGGTGTCAGAGAAAACAGAGGTTAACGTTTCCGTGAAATTTCCAAGCAATCTATCGCTGAGAAAGCATTTCGAAACGGAATTTTCCGAAGGTGCTAGCCAGAATGCATCACAACAAAGTCCACAACCACATCAACTTACGCTAAGTGGAACGCATCCTGACTTCGATGAACAATTTACCATGAGTCCAAGGTTGGCGAAAAGAGTTCTTGCAAAGCCGATATCCTGGACAGATTTTGTTCAACGACATCACCTCGAAAGCTTCTGGTTAGTTCATTCAAACATACAACAGAGTCCAGGCGCAGATGTGGCCAAGATGTGGAATGGTATGTGTCAGCCCTTCTTTACAGGTCACGTGGAGCTTCCTGAGGAGCTCAAACTAACACTCCAGGAAGTGCTCGTCCAGAAGTATTTCAAGAGCAAAAATTTCGATTCCTGCGAGATTGGGTGAAGGACACTGGTGAAGGACACTACTGCTTAGCAGTTGTTTTTTCTACTTTAGCATTATATTTTTGAGGGGGGGTTTTCTTCCCACTGGGTTTTCCCTCTTTCCTCATTTTTTTTAATGCATTGTATATGAGTACCTAAAATGGCCGTGTTGCCGGGACTCATTCATTTTGCATCACACTCACCTAAGTTATGCTTAAGGGGGGGTGTTGGTGTACATGCACTTAGACTAACTGTGTTAAGTGTACATGCATCTAGATTAGCTCAGTTAACTTATTGCTTGCATGTACAAGCTTTAGTTAGCTTTAGTTATTGCATGCACAACTAATCTTAACTTAGTTGCTTTTATCTATATATTGTAAACCAATATTGTAGAATAGATGGATTTCATTCTTTTCTCAATTCTTGCTCTTCCTTCCTTCTCTTGCAAGCTTGTTTATTGTTTTGCAAATCTAGATCAGTGTTTCTCAAAATCTTACAGTCCAAGGATTGCAAGTGATAAAAGATGATGGGAGCAACTGGGTGACTATGGAATCGATTGAAGGCGCTTTCGTGGTGTTTGTGGGAGATATATTGCACGTAAATGCTTTTATCTCACAAGTATTCAGCCGAGAGATGAAAGGAATATATCCCTTCAAAATTTAGTTTTCTTATGGAATTAAAATAGATCTACAATTGATTTATGTATCTCAATTAATATTTTAAAATTAAACTTAAATGGTAAATTGTGAATATATCATGACATGGTTGCTCATGTGGTTAGCTTATAGTGCTAAAGATGATATGATAGACTAAAAGCCAAAAGACCATACAATCTTACAACACCAATATAGAGTACTATTTACCCTTGCCAACCAGTGCATAATCTGACCCATTTATAGCAATTAGAGGAAGAGAAATAACATGACGTCAAGAGAAACTCTTCCAGTAAAAAATATATAAGACAAATGTTCAATATAACACACTGGTTAAGAAAAACATTCCTTTTATATTTCAAGGAGAAATTAATGAAATGAAAATGTGTATCCTTCTCTCTCATGCTTGAGCATGTTAGAGACATTATGGAAAACCTACCAAAATATGTATAACCCAAACGAAATGCGATGAACAAATTGTGATATCCCTCTCCAATTACCTTTACATATTAAGGAAAAGACACCGCCAAAATGTGAAATTTCATTCTCGTTATTTCAAGCTTCCACATATGAGCTTGTCCATATCAACACACATTCCAAAACGCCTTTAATTGTGTGGATGTTGCCACATTGGGGAAAATTACGACCATACTCTTAGAAATCCATAATAGTAATAATAAAATCTTTAAAACCAATTTTCATAGTGAACGATAGTGTTACAATTAGTGTATTTATTTGTTGTACTTGAAATTATAATATTTTTAAATTTATGATTTTTATTAAATTTTATTATTTATTTTTGAGTTTTTTCATTATTTCAAAATCTCAAATTTATATAGTTGTGGATTTAAAATAATGGAGAGATCAAATTTTTTCCAGTGCAAACGTTTTTTTAAAGTGCAAAATATAATGTGTATTTTTTTATTGTTTCAATTGTATTTTTGAATGTTATATAAAGTGCATAACTTAAACTTGTAAGACTGAAAATCATTGTTGGATTTCGATTATATATATATATATAATCAAACTATAAAAATAAGGAGATTACTTCAAATATTATAACCATAAAACTTATTTTTTAAATACCTTTATAAGATATATACATATATTTTTTTTTAAAACAATATATAATATATACATAATTGACATTAAAATATTTTTAATAACATGTGCATCAATAAATTTTATCACCACACATTAAAATGTTTTTTTCTTATGAAAAAGCAATTGCCTTCTCAATTCCCAAATTCACAATTTGACTCGATTGGGGAGCGATGGAGGAGAGCCAAGCGAGGGTTTGGAAAACCTAGGGTTTTTCTCAGAAATTGCGGTGGAACTGGATCAGGAACGGTGATCAAAGCTTGCAGAGGGATCATCGAGATAGTGGGGGGAAAATACTGATCGAAAATAACCAGAGGAGGATCTGAGAAACACACTTGGATTGAAGACAATAATGGAGGGCGTGAAAGGGAGGGGAGAGATCCCCTCCTACAAAAACATAGCGATAGGGGAATCGAGCGGGTATGGGATGCAGGAGAATACAGAGATAAGGAGTAACGAGGCGCCAGTGCTAGGAAACCGATGGCAGACAAAACTTGGAGGTAGATGGCTACCCAGAGCCCAAAAGAAACCAAGGTATGTCATCCCCAACAATAAATTGGAAGATTATAGGAGTTACATGAGAGATCATGCCTTGATCTGCAAATTTGTAGGGTTTTCGTCGACAGAAAGGGATCTAGCTAAATGGATACAATAGCGATGGAAGCCGAAAGGGCACATAGATCTTAAGCTAGGGGCAAAGGGTTTCTTTACAGTTATATTCACAAATCTAGAAGATAAGGAGAGAACCTTTGAAGGCGGACTGTATTTCATGAATAATGCTGGATTATTCATGAGGCATTGGGAAGATAGGTATAACCTAGATCTCGAAAAATTGCTTGCAGCTCCTATATGGGTGAGACTATTTGGATTGCCGACAGAGTTCTGGGATCTTGACATACTGGAAGGTATTGGAAATATGGTGGGAACCTTTTTCAAAGTTGCAGAGTCCACAAAAAAGAGGGAAGTACACATCTTACACTAGGATATGCGTTTACATGAATATAGCTGAGGCATTGCCGTAATACATAGAGCTGGAGTATCATGATGAACTTTGGAAACAACCACTGGACTACAAACATATACCTTTTAGATGTAGGAGGTGCCATGAATACGGGCACCTATTTAAACAATGCCCATTGAATAAAGAAGAAGAAACCACAAGAAAAAAGGAAGAGGATCAAAAGGGGTCAGAAGAAAGGAATGAAGAAGAATCTGGCTTCCAGGAAGTCCAGAGAAAGAAAAGGGCAGGAAAAGACACAGCCAGACAACAACAACCTATAAAACTAGCAACAACAGAATGCAGCAATCAATTCCAAGTCTTACAGGAGGAAGAGGAGGAAGGGGGGAAATAAGAAACCACAGAGGAGCCTATGGAAGTAACTAAGAACCTAGTCCAGAACAGTAAGGGGAGAGAAGAAACGGAGGATAGTATGGAGGTGACAATGGAACAAATTCAGGGGGAGGCCGAAGCACAAAAAGGTAATGGGAATGAAGAGGAAACAATTATGAAAAGACTGCTTCAAGATTGGAAAAACCTAGATGAAAGGTTCATCCCGGAAAATCAAAAGCAATTGTATAAAGAAGCCTTCTAGAAATATAAGGAGAAGAAAGGAATCACTCTAGAAAGTCAAACCGAGCAGGTAGGAAGCAAAGGAACCCAAAGTCTGGGATTGGAGAACACTGGCAAAGGGGGAAGGAAGTGAGGGAGGCGGACAATGAATGAAACCATACAAGCGGTAGGAGAGATTCTGGTCAATTCAGGAAGGGTTATACCTCTTTCAGAGGTATTCTAGCAATTGACCAAAAAGTTATAAGATGATAATCACAAGCTGGAACATAAGAGGCCTTAACAGTAAAGTCAAGTAGGGTCAGACGGATTTACAGTGGAGTTTTATCAAGTAGGATGGCACTTCCTTGGTCAAGAAATCTTGGAGGTAGTAGAGGAATCACGCATGAAACAAAAGGTATGGATAGGCCTTAACTCTACTTTTCTTACTTTGATTCCCAAAACTGCTAGGTCGGAAACTGCCCATGGTTTCCGACCTATCGCTCTATGTAATGTCATATATAAAATAATTGCCACTTTGATAGCTAAAAGATTAAAGCCAATCCTCACAAATATAGTATCTCCTGAACAAACCGGTTTTGTGGAGGGCAGACAAATCCTTGATGGTTTGGTAGTAACTCAGGAACACTCCATTCTTTAAAATAGAGAAATCAGAGAGGTATGATGATTAAGCTAGATTTATCCAAGGCGTATGATCGCCTAAAATGAAACTATCTCAGAGTAATCCTTTCTGCTTTTGGATTTAGTAGGAGATGGATTGATTGGGTGCAGGATATGATATCAACACCTTTCTTCTCCATCTTGATAAATGGAGCGCCCTCCTCCACTTTTAAAGCCACTAGAGGAATTCGACAGGGGGACCCCATATCTCCCTTTCTGTTTATAATGACTGTGAGGGCTTGGGTCGGTATTTCAAAAAATCCCTAAGGGAAAAAGAAATCAAAGGATTAAGGCTGTGGGATGACAACTTACCCATCACCCATCAACAATTTGTGGACGACATTATGCTCTTCGGGGAGGTCTCAGTAAAGGAAGTTAGGGGGATAAAAAGCATCCTGAATTTATTTGGGGAGGCATCAGGGATGGAAATAAACAAAGAAAAATCATGCACCTTCATCTTCAACACCCCGAATTCAATTAAAGCTCATTTAATAAGGATGTTAGGATTCAAGCAGGGGGAACTTGCGACAAAATATCTGGGAAACCAACTTGACATAAACCCTACAAGAATAGCGAATTGGCAGTAAGTCATAGAGAAGATCAAGAATAGATTGGCAAGTTGGTCCTTTAGGGTGCTAAACATAGCTAGAAGGCTGATTCTGTTGAAATCAGTTCTTCAAGTGATTCCGATTTATCCCCTATCTATCCTAGTTGCTCGCAAAGGAATATGCAACAAATTGAAAGAAATTTTTAGCAAATTTATCTGGAGTGGCCCAAAACAACAGAGAAAATGGGCTTTGGTGTCTTGGAAAAATTTGACAAAGAGAAAGGAAGAAGGAGGTCTGGGGCTTAGGGATCTGGAAATCCTGAACAAGGTGCTAGGTGCGAAGCTATGTTGGAGATGGATGAGAGGAGGAAGTGACCTATGGAAGAAAGTCTAGACTCGAAAATACAACATGCCCACGACAACTGAGGCCATCTTGAGATTGGAAGAAACCCCTAGAGGATCTGCCATTTGGGAACTGGCTAGTCAGAACCGACACATAGTAAACGACTACACCTTCTGGGAAATAAGAGGAGGAGGAACAACGACATTCTGGGAAGAAGGATGGCAACAACGAACCAAATTAGCTAGTATACAGAGTCTTCAGGGCATACATGCTGAGGCCGTCAGAGAGGGGCGGGAACTTGTAAAGGATTTTTGGTGGGAAGAGGAGACGGATGGAATGTGGTGAAAATGGAGAAACCCAGAAGAATGGCATGTGAATATGGACTAGGAACAATGCAGAACATACATAAAAGAATTGGCCTCAAGGAAAATAAAAGTAAGACAAGGACCGGACATTCTTAGGTGGGGAAAATCCATAAGAGGAACCTATTCAGTAAAGGAAGCCTACTATTTAGCAACAGATCATGAAACGGAGGAAGAAGCAATAGACTGGAAGGGATTATGGAATAGTAAGTGGTGGCCAAAGATAGGGATATTTGCCTAGCTGGTAGGAAAAGAAAGGATCTTAACTTGGGACAAAATCCAAAGAAAAGGATTCTCGGGCCCTGCCAGATGTAGCCTATGTAGGATGGAGACAGAGACCCAGGAACACATCTTAAACTCATGTCCATTCGCTCAATATCAGTGGGGAGAGATCAAGGACCTATTCGGAAAATCCGACAGGGACCCTGAGAACATCAAAAAAACTTTATTTCAATGGGGCAAGGGACAATTCTCCTGCAAGGTTGTAAGGAGAAATTGGAATCTAGCTATTGGTTTTGTCATATGGCATTTGTGGAAGGAACGAAACCACATGATTTTCCTGGATAAAACTAACACCAAGGAGAAGGTTTGGAAAGGAATCCAAAACGCTATCAGAGAAACTATCCTGGCAGAAATCTTGGAGGAGGACGATTGGGAAACAGACCCTGCAGAAGACAATATTCTAAGGAACTGAACATGAATTACAGCATGATTTATCCTATCACAAGAAAAAGAACCCAAACTCAGAAGCAAAGTGCGGATCAGTTTAGATACCCAAGCCAACCATTCATCAAATTAAATTTTGAGGGGGCCTCAAAAGGGAACCCAGGGCCTGCTGGTTTCGGGGGAATTTTTAGAGATTGCAAAAACCAAACAAGATGGGTTTATGCGGAAGGAGGAGGAGAAATGACAAATAATGAAGCGGAATTATGGGCAGTATACCAAGGATTAAGGATAGCAGTAAGAAATGGGTATATGAATTTGGAAATAGAAGGTGATTCACAGATAACAGTTGAAATTCTACAAAAACTTAATAAAGGAAAAGAATGGGACCAAGTTGCCGGAAGTTGGAGGACAACGGGGATTGTACAGGATTTAGGAAATATCCTTAGAAGAATAGATTACAAGATTTTTAATCACGTAAGATGAAAAGGGAATAAGGCGGCAGATTATTTAGCGAACAAGGGATGTTTAGAACAGATGAAAAGGACTGACAACAGCTAGATAGCTTTGAGGGACAAGGCGGGATGGGAGGAGTTAACTGGGACAATCAACCAAGATCATTATGTTTCTACGAACAAATAACGTAGACAGGAACAAACCCCCGATCGGGGTGAGAAGGATGAGGTATCAGGCAATGATTGTAGGCCAAGAGAGTAATAATGGCAAGGCAAATAAAGCAAGGCTCATGATGACGGAGGAAAGGACAGATCCAGGCAAAGGAATGATCTCGAGTAAAGGCGGTGTGGGTGTTATGACGTGCGGAGGTGGTGGAATTAAAACAAGGGCTAATGACTGGGGGTACGAAGGCTCAGACAGGAGGCGAGGAGCGGTGGGAGATCATGCGAAAGGCAGGTGGCAGGTGGGTCGAGTGAGGGGCAATGAAGAGCAGGTGTAGAGGAATGATAACGAGGGAGGTAAGAAAACCTAGGTGAGGCAGGGGATCCGGGTCATTGTAGAGAATGCGGTAAGGAATGAAGCGGTAAAGAAACCAGGCAGAAGTCAAGAGGAAAAGAGCGAACTGAGAGGGGAGACAGGTTACAGGGAAGCAAAAATCAAGATGACGACTAGGAGTAAAACGAGAGCAGAGACGGAGGTGGAAATTGGGGAACGTGGATGGTCATGAAGGAAGGGGAAGGACCCCGTTGCAGAAGAGAAGTTATTTCGATATCAGGACGTATACACAGACTCGGATGACGATGTTGAAATGTTCGACTCTGACCCGGAGAGAATTGAAAAGCAGATTAAGAGAGCTCGGAAGGATGAGAGAGAACCCGACAGCGAGGAGCCGACAGTAGGGGAGCAGAGAGATAAGGAGAAGGCGGGGCAGGACGCCGAAGGTGAATGGGGACGCACCTCAGGTGTGAAAGGCAGAGGGTGCAGAGGTAGCCGCAGAGGAAGAGACAGAACAGGTAGAGGGCGAGGGAGATATGGCAGAAGTAGAGGACGTCCGGGTGGGAGGCAGGAGGAGTCTACAACAAGGAAGTATAAAAGATCCCTGATGTAAAGAATACAGTATGCTGAGCAAGCATACTGTGAGAACACCAACAAGGATATTAGGAGAATTATCCAGCATTAAGAGGAGGCAACCCAAGCTCAATCTGGTTCTGAAATGGAAGACTGGGAATATTTACTTCTCGACCCAGGCAACATGAGAGGGAGAATGACCTTGTATAAACAGGCATTACATGTTTATTGGGTCATGAAGAGGTTGTTAGCCAAAGCTATGGAGCAAGTGGCGGTTGAAATGGATGAAATATCTCAAGGGATTCCAAACTTGAAAAGGGAGCTGAAGAATATCCAGATAACAATGATGATGCAAGACAAGAAACTTGACGAAATACAACAGCTGATGGAGAAGAGCAACAAGGGCACAGAAGAAGAGAATGGTAAGAAGAAAGCGGAGGATAGCAGCTGAAGACTCGGGTATGAGAGATGCAAATTTGTTGAAGATAATTGATAATTTATGTTATAGTAGAATGCAAGCTCTAGTGCGTTTTTGTTTTTAGTATGAATAGGAAACATTGTAATAGTAAGCTTAGATGTATGGCTTATTTAGCATGGACCAGTAGGATTAAAATTTTTGGTTTATGGATGGATGTCAAGAACCTTAGATGGCCAACAGACCCGGTTTCGCTTTGGGCGGGTTGAGGCCACGAGAACTATGTAATGGTTTTAACCTGGATTAATAGAATAGTATGGAACCGCCTCTGCTTACAAAAAAAAAAAAAATGTTTTTTTCTTATTAATATATTTTTAAATATATTTCAGTATTAATTCAAATTAAAATATTTTATTGATAAACCCATTATATATAACATTAAAATATTTGATAACTACATTTAATATAGATCTTCAAATTTTTTATTTAAAATCTTGTGTGGGATATTTTTGAAAAGTATAAAGTTAAACATCTTACTTATATATATATATATATATATATTCTAATTATTTTAAGTGAAATTATATTACTTAATATGGACAACTAACTAAACATACTAGATTTTAAACTTATGTGGTTTTTTTAGAGAAAAAATTTGGATTTCTCATAATAGTATGTGAAATTTGTCGAGCCAAAAAAACTTACCATTAAGACACTGTATGATGAAAGAAGAATCAATACAAAAGACTAATAAATAGATAATAAATGAACAAAATCAAAAACCTAAAAATGAACCCCTACAAATATATAAAAACCTAAACTAAAATTATTAAAATGAAATAATTAATAATTAGTTGATAAAGAAATTAATAAATTAAATTATGAAAATTTTAATAATAAAGAAATTAATGATATATTTATATGTTATTTTCGCTGATAGGTTAAGAAAGTTATTACAGTTAATATTATTGTAATTATTTTATTTATTTATTTATTTTATTTAAGAATTGAAGATAAAGATAGATAATTAAGAAATTTCTGACTAGAGGAAACTATCTTCCACTAATCTCAATGCCACCATCCCTCTTGAGATTATGTGGATGTTTCATAATTTCAAGAGCTTTAATTTTCCTCTTTTAATAGTGTTACTCTGTGAGAATAGTCATAATATTATCTAAACAAATCTAACAATTAATCTTCAAATAGTGTTTAACAAAGATGAAAGTGAATATCATAACATAAGATAAAAGATTTGTTTTTTATTTATAAAACATTTTACTTTTATTTTAAGAAAAACATATGTCAATTCCACATGGAACACAAATGTAATATAATTATATATAACCCTTAAACCTCCTAACTTAATATTTATTTATTTTAACTATAAAACAAGATTTCTTTATTAAATATCATAGATAATTATATCAATCTCTATTTATTTTTTATCTACTTCAGTTTTTATATTAACTTGTTTTTTAATCATCTTTTCTAATATATCAAATATTATATATTGATGTATTTATTTTTTATATTAACTTATTCTTTAATTATCTTTTCTAATATATCAAATATTATATATTTATGTATTTGCTTATTTGTGTTTAATATATATAAAATCAAACCCTAAAAACTTATGCTTTTTGTTATTGTTTTGCCTCTAGCCGGAGATGTTCTTTTTCCTTTGGCTACGCCAATAGATTTGAGAATTTACGCGTATCATAGTGTTATCAAAATGCTAATCGTGTGTGGATTATAGATTTTGAAAATATGGTCAAACCTACATAAAAATATCCGCTATCATTTAGATAAGTTAGTGGCCATGCTACAGCATCAAAGGTCAAATATTGTAGCACACCTAAGTTATTTGGACGAGCGTTCATTTTAATGGTATCTCGTAAAGGGGAGACGTGTCAAATTTAATGTTTTGGAAAGGTCCAAGGTTCAATCCAATTTTAGTAAGGTATAAAGAGGAATTGTTTATTAATACCCAAATGAACCATCTCAAACGAGCAATTTGGAATATGGAAATTTTTTATTTCTTGAGAAGGGAAAATTAGAGCATAGTATTTTCAAAAATAAATTATAAGGAAATGTAAATGGTAGAATACGAGATTTATGCAAGTGACTTCCTTTGTATAATGATAAAGGAATCATAATTAATGTGTGACTGCCCATGTTCGAGGTAAAGGCAATCTATAGTAAGTGTGGCAAAGAATATTAAAGTATCAAGATAGTTTTTTTTAATAGTTTATAATTTTTAAATTTGAATATTTTTTAAAGATAAGTGGCGAAAGTTTTAATGAGATAAATTAGTATAGATTTATTATAATTATGGATTGTTGAGAGGGATTAAATCTTTCAAGATGGAAACTTTTTTTTTAGTGTAAAACTTGAGGAAACATTTGCACCTAGAAAGGTTTGATTCCTTTGAGCGCTCTTAGTAGATTTTGAGTTAAGATGGGTAGCAACAGACTAATAAAATGTTTTGACTATAAGAAACATTTTATTTTAACTTGTTTGATATAATATATACATAATTGAAATTGAACTATTTGATTTTTGATTCACATTCTCCACATTAAAATATTAATTGATGTTATAAAACATATATCCATAGGATATAATATCTCTCTATTTTTGTTATTAATATTTTTTTAAATATTATATGTCAATTCCATATTAAACATTGAAGTAATTACTCAACATGTGTATTGAAATAATTGACCTGTGTGTGATGTTGAAATATTATTCAACATGCATATTGAAATATTTGATTTATAAATGGAATAAGAGGGCTTCCTATCTCTCTAATGTCAAAGTATTTTACTTAACACATGTATTGAAATATTTGATTTTGTGTGTGGGATGTTAAAATCTTTTATTCAACATGAATATTGAAATATCTTATTGATAACATTGATTAAGTCATTTCTTTTGTTATTAGTATTTAAGTATTATATATCAACACCATATTAAGAAAAGCATAAATTACAAAAGTCAAGTATAATGATTTTTTTAATTTCAATTACTTTAAGTTGAAAATATAGCAAGAAAATCTCAGTTTGACTTTGCCTTGGTCAAAGTAAAGAAAATTCAAATTTGTATTTCAACAAAAATCTTGGAGGTAGGAATTTGTATTTCAACAAAAATCTTGGGGGTAATTAACTAATGTGACATGACACTTGTCACTTAGTTAACTCAGTTAATTCGAGTTGGGGAAGCTTGAGTTCACTTTAGTATGTTTGATTGCTAATTTGTAGCAATTTATTTCAGTTAATTTGAGTTATTGTCAATTTAGTTGGTTCTAACTTTTAGAAGAATTAGTGGAGGTCAAGTTGTGGAAGTGGAACTTCAACCACATTCAGTGATCAACCAATTAACTCGTCAACCAATCCAAAGTAACTGTTACATGCAGAGAATTCGAGTTACCCAATTGAGATGGATATTCCAAGGAAGTGTACTATTGGTTGTAGCATATTACAATGTGTACAAGTGGTACATGCAGTCAAAGGAAGGACCTAAGGCGATTGTGCAATTCCATAGTGGTAAATTCCTGAATAATAGGGGCCAATTTCTCAAGGGAAAAGCACAAGTAAATAGGATCTTGTAGGGCTTGAAAATTAGCTATGTGTTGGCCAGAGTTAGTCAGTCAAGTAGATGGATATACTATATGCTTGTAGGGTGTGCTCAGGCTTGAGCAAGCATATGCATTTCATCTCTATTCTCTCATTAATGCAATATAGATAGTAAGGGGTTTTGAGCAGTTGCTTTCCCCTAGATAAATCTTTTGCATGTGTGTTGCTTCCTTTTGCATGTCTATAGTTTTTGTTTTAGATGGAAAATTAACTTCTGCGGATCAGTAGAGTAGCTTCAAGTCTTGTAATTTAGTAAATTTCATAAGCAATATTGAATCTACACATTAATTTCTACATGGTATTGAAGCTGGAACCACTGTAGAATAGATATTTTGAAGTTGTCATTGTAGGAGGTTCGAATTTGAAGATAAGTGTTGCAGGTTTTCTTTAGAACTAATAAGATGGCTTTCAATGGACTCAGGCTCAAGTATGCCTTCGAAGGCACCTCTGAGGCAATATTGGATGACAATGCGTTGGTAAAATACATCAAGACAAATGTAATGGAACCCCAAGCATCTGACACCCATAATCTTGCTCAGTGGAAGAAAAATTTGGCCAAAGTGAGGAGAATCATATTAGAGGGAGTACAAGATTATATTGTCTCAAATCTCCATGGAAAAGAGAATTCATTTGCGATGTGGAAAGAACTAATTGAATTGTTCGAGAATAATAGTGACCATAGGAAGCTGGCACTCAAGGACAAGGTTCGAAGTTTTAAGATGCAGAACAATGACACAATTCTGTAGTATATGAGCAGGTTTACATAGTGTCATGATGAATTTGATGGGTTTGGTGTTAATGTCCTTGAAGAATACTTGGTATATCTAGCCCTTTTGGGCCTTCCCAAGAGTTGGCATAATTATCAAGATTCATAAATGGTAGGGAGAAACTACCAAGTTGGGAAAGCTTATGGTCCGACCTTGTACAAGAGGAAATAAGGTAAAATACGAGAGATGGGATGTCATCCAAGGGCGAGGACGAGGAGAACTATTCCCTGGCTCGAAAAGCAAACAAAGGGAAACGGAAGAAATCCAAATCCAAAGGAGAATATAGTTAAGGGGTAGAGAAGAAAGACTTGTCCAAAATAAAGTGCTTTCATTGAAATGAATTTAGGCACTATTCCATAAAGTGTCCACACAATAAGACAATAAAGAAGACCTCAGGAGGAGTAGCGGGAGAAGAATTGGCTTCACAGTTCGAGCTTGATTTTACTCTCATTGCACGCATGGCCAACACAGTAATGGGAAGCGTGCGGTACCTCTACTCCAGGGACTCGTTCCATAGGACGGGGAATATAGATTTTTCCAATGATTTGGAGAAGGATCTCCAGATGCACAGTGAGATGGGAGATGATGGAAGTTACAATGCGACCAAGATTGGTATTTTCACCTTTCAGAGGGAGTCAAGCTCTCCTCTCAGGATCAAGGATGTGATGTTTGTTCTAGGTCTAAAGAAGAATCTTATCTCCATTGGAGTTTTGGAAGCTCATGGTTATGATGTGATCTTCAACAAAGGAAAGGAATTCTTGAGACGCATAGCCATAGGAAAGGTGAAGAAAATTGGGGTTCGCGTGAAGAATCTTTATAAGCTAGATGTGGAGGATTGTGTTGCATTAAGCACAAAGGCAAAGAAGGTGCAATGCATAATGTCGATGAACTTTGGCATAGAAGACTTTTCCATTTGCATCATGGAGCTTTGAAGATAATGCAATAGATTACCACAAGCCTCCCCCAAGGAGCACTAGAGAAGGAAGACACATGCAAAGGGTGTACTTTGGGGAAGCACACAAAATCCACTTTCCATGATTGGGACAGTAGAGCACATGTAGTCCTTGAAAGGATCCACTCTGATGTTTATGGACCTTTCTCGAAAGCCTCCACTGTCAGGCACACATATTTTGTCATATTTATTAATGACTACTTGCGAAAGCTCTCGATCTTCTTCATCAGGAAGAAGGATGAGATTTTCTCCAAGTTCTTAGAGTTCAAGGCACTCACAGAGAAATAAATGGGAAAGAAAGTGAAGGATCTCAGGAATGATAATGGAGGTGAGCAAGTGTCCAATGAGTTTAAAAAAAATGTGCAAAAGAAGGCATTCAAAGAGAGTTGATAGAACCCCACAATCCACAGTAGAATGGGGTGGCTAGGAGGAAGAGCTGAAATATTGTGGGAGCAGCATGGGCAATGTTGCATTACCAAAGCCAATCTTTGCACTTGTGGGTTGAAGCATGCAAAACAAAGGGTCTATTTGTAGAACATGATTCCTCATCAAATTATTAACATGATCACAGTAGATGAGGCTTTCTTGGGAAGGAAATAAGATGTGTTGCACTTTAGGATTTTCGGAGCCTCTGTCTATTTCCATGTCTCCAAAGAACCAAGGAAGAAGCTAGAGCTGACAACATAGTTGGGGGTATTTGTGGGTTACATAAAAACTCCCCACAACTACCGTGTGTATTTTCCATCCCTCATAATGAAAAGTGTGTGCTGGGATGTCAAATTTAATGAAGGAAAATCCATGCGATGCTCCATTGAGAGGGAGCTTGAGATCCCACGAGAGGAGGAGCATTTAGCTCCAAAGGAGGAGCCTCAAGATTTTGTGGAGCAGCTAAAAGTTGAGGAGCAGAGAGTGGAGACAACCATTAAAGCAGAACCATCAAGAGAAGGCAGGAAGAGAACTCGAGAATATGAGAGACTTGTGCACGATGTGTGGGAGAATGTGGCTGCTCCTTCAAATCAACGCATGTAGATAAGGTCACAAGATCAGTACACTAGCTACATAACTCTAATGACTGAGCCATCCTCTTTCGAGGAAGCAATAGAGTAGCATGTATGGGTTGATGCAATGTTGGAGGAGTATAAATCCATTGTGAAGTGGTCCGAAGACCAGCAGACAAATCAATTATGGGTTTGAGATGGATCTTCAAGGTGAAGCAAGTAGTAGAAAAAACCATAGAAAAGTACAAGGCCATAATTTTTGGCCAAGGGGTACTCTCAAGTTGAGGGGATTGACTATGAGGAGAAATTTTATCATGTAGTAAGGTACTCATCCATTAGATCAATCCTTCCTTTGGCTGCACAGATGGATGTGAAAACTACATTCGTCAATGAAGTTATTGAGGAGGAGGTGTATATCGAGGAACCATAAGGCTTTGAGACTTTTCATTGAGAGTCTCTTGTGTGCAGACTCAAGTGAGCATTGTATGGCCTCTTGCAAGCACCCCATGCTTTGTACACCAAGATCAATAGCTATCTCACTAATTTGGGCTTCACCAAAAGTGAAGAAGATGCAGACCTCTATCATATTTTGGTAGAAGGTAAATTGTTGATTATTGTTTTATATGTTGATGAATTGATCTTGATTGGTAATGAGAATCTTATCAGATCTTGTAAGGAGGACCTCATAATAGAGTTCAAGATGAAGGACATGGGTCTCACGTACTACTTCCTTAGATTGGAAGTATGGAAAGGTGATGGGAAACTGTTTGTCTCTTAGGGCAAGTATTCCAAAGAGATAATTCAGAGGTTCCACATGGATAGGTGCAAATACATGGAGAATCCTCTAGCGGCCAACTGGAGGAAAGAGGATTCCACTTTGGGTGGGGAATGGATGCGACTATTTACCGACAATTGGTGGGTTCACCCATGTATCTTGTGAACACACAAACAAAAATGTGCTTTGCAGTAAACTAGATGAGTCAAGCTATGGTTAGGCCAACCAAACTATTTTTGAGGCAAGCTAACCATGTTCTATGGTACCTTAGAGGCACTACCCAGTTTGTACTATGGTATAGATGGACAAAGGGAGTGAAGCTGTGTGGATTCACAGATGTAGATTGGAAGGAAATTCCATCAGTCCAAAATAGTATATGAGGTAGAATTTCCAGTGACGGGTCCATAACAGTTTCTTGGTACAACAGGAAGCAAATATTTGTGCCACTCAACTCGGCATAAGAATAATACATTGTTGCAAGTCAAGCAACATGTGAGGTGATCTGGATGAGAAAGATACTTGTTGGCTTGTTTGAACATATGATGGATCTTGCTGTGATTTACTATGATAATTAGAGTTGCATCAAACTCTCTAAGAATCTTGTTTTTCATGATTAATCCAAGCATATTGATATTTGGTATCACCATCTATGGGATTGTGTGTAGAGGCAGATTATGTTGTTGCAGTACATTTTGACAGAAGAACAAGATGTTGATATTTTGACAAAGGCCTTAGTAATAGGAAAGTTTGACTTCCATAGGTGTAGGATAGGGGTGGTTAATAATATTTTTCTTTCTGAGAGGGAGTGTTGAAAATGCAACAAGAAAATATCAATTTGACTTTGCCTTGTTCAAACTAGAGAAAATTTGAATTTCTATTTTAGCATAGATCTTGGAGGTGGTTAACCAAGGTGGCATGGAACTTGTCACTCAATTAACTTAGTTAACTCAATACACAGAGCTACCTCAGGGCTTTTAGATACCTGATAATAAGCCTCACGTTTGTAGAATAAAGATGGATTTTTAATTTCAAGCAGACTTGTTGAGATTAGATATCTAATGAGGCCTAGTTGATGTTGCTATTATATTACTTGTTTTAGATGGGAGAATAAGGAATGATGTAATAGATAGAGTAACAATGGAAGGAGGATTTGTTTCTGTGATAAACAGAGCAGTCAAGTCCTGGTTCAGTGTTAGAGGGAGTTGAAATCTAAGTTTTAAATTAAGGATATTGGTTGGATACATTAGTTATTATAACTAGAAGTGTGGTAGAAGCTAAAGGGGGTAGTTAGGATTACCACAATAGAATATATGCCAATGTCATAGGGAGCATCTAGTTAGGGTGAAAACTATAGGAATATACAATTTGGGTAGTGAATGTAGAAGAAAAGAAGGAAACATCAAGATGACACTTGAATGTTTGGATTCTAGTTTGATGTTTTAAATGAGAGAGAAACAAACATCTGTCACACTTAGCGATATGTGTCTTCAATAACCACTCATAGGATTATATGATTAGTTTCAGGAGACGACCATGATGATAGGTCGAAGAACATTGAGATCAAGTAATAAGATGTGGTCTAAAGGGAGTAGTTAGGCTCCCGATGCATTTCTATAGCTCATCAAGTTGATGACATTCTAACAAATCCTCTATCCAAGGGAGAAGTTTGTATACTTCAAGGACAATATTGAAAAGTTTGTAGAATTTAGGGACAATATAGAGTGGTTGAGAATGTTTTCCTCAGTTATAGGGAGTGTTGATGTTGATGCATCAAGGGGTAGACAATATCCCTAGGTTAGAATATAGACAGGTCAAAGTATTGACCAGGGGCCATAAAATGTAGCTAGGGAGAATGGTCGAGAGTGCATTAGAGCTTGGAGTTCTCCCTAGGTGGGTGAATTAGTACCTATATCATTGTGTACAACAATTACCATTTAAGGAAAGTCTTTCGATAGAAATCACATAAGAGAAATTTTTGGCCGACGCGTTTCGAATCAACAAGTGTGGTTCATCATCAAGACCAGATGAAGAGGTGGACCATGGAAAAGGCTTAAATAGAGACATAATTTCAAGTAATGGCTATATTTTAACAATAATATTTAAATTATGATATTAATTTATTAACATATTAAAAACAAATATTATTAAGTAACAGCTATATTAACCAGCTAGTTTTTGAAATATCAATACTCAAATACACTATCTCTAACATATGTTTCATTCATAGATTTAGGTTATTTTCATTATATATGAATGGAATAGAATTCCCTTTGGATGCCTTGATGGTGAAATGGTAGACACGTGAGACTCAAAATCTTGACACCTGTTGGCTTCTTATTCCGGTGGCACTATAGTTTGAATCGTTTCATTATCTCCCTTCTTGTAATCTTTGCCTTTGACATTTTCAACAATTTGACAACAAATTGTGGAGAAGTGGAGAAATTTTGGAAAAATTGTTTGATTTAAATCCTCGTAACCCCAAGTAAATTTTCTGATTATTTTTTTTCAAGGTTTTCATAATTGGACCTTTAGTCCATTTCATATGATGGAGTTTTCTGGCACTATCCAAGGTATTTTTGAAGTCCAGGACCAAAAATGATTGTTGAAATTGTGACTGGTGTGCCTGAGTCTATTCGTTAATAGGATCTCCTCTGTTGAATTATTACACTGTTCCACAACCTACTTAGGATGGGCGAATATAAGGAAAAATACTATTTAATTGTCCGTAATATAACCACTTATGGCTATTATACCATAGCCAGTTTTTCTTAAAAAGAAGGATCACATGGAATAGATTTTAGATAGCCATTAATTGATAATATTTGTTTTTAATATATTAATAAATTAATATCATAATTTAAATATTATTGTTCAAATATGGTCGTTACTTGAAATTATGTCTCTATTTAAGCCTTTGCCATGGTCTGCCTCTTCATCTGGTCCTGATGATGAGCCAAACTTGTTGGTTTGAAACACGTCGGCCAAAAATTTCTCTTATGTGATTTGTACTGAAAGATTTTGCTTAATTCATTATGAATCACAGAAGATTGAATACAGAAATTACCATTTAATTAACATGCAGGAATGGTAATAATCCAGGACTTCACCATAGTTTATAGGTGTTGACCAGGTTCCAAGCGACGACTTGGATAATTGGTGAATGGCTCCAAGTGACAACTTTTTGAGAATAATTTTGATGTAAGAAGATTTCCAAAGTTAGTGTATAGATACATCAACATATATAGCTCATTTAACCTTTTCCTAGGAAAAACTTTCAATAAGAGAAAATCTGATGAAGTCATTATGAATACCTCCCTAGCTAAGAGGGAGTGTTGAATTTCGTAGCTATGGTCAATATTCATAATTAATATTTTATCCCTTCAAATATATGTAATGATAAATACAATAAACATTATTCATGTTGGCTTCAAAAAGAGGGAAATTTTGAATTTCTAAATTTGAGTTTTTGGATCCAAGAATTTCAAGTCTACCATCCAAAAGATCAAGTCAGTCTAACCCTTCGGACGCATCACTTCAATTTTATCCAATCACTATATATACCCATTAGACTTCATCAATTAAGAGGAAATTTAGATCACTTCTTTTCAATCAAAGGAGTGTAAAGACAAGGGCAGATAAATTTTATAGGGCAAATCGAGAATCTAGGAAGACTTAATTTTTAGAGTAGCATCAAACTAAATTATGAGGTAGTAGACCAAAATTTTAGGAGGCTATAATTTGAAGAGGACAAGATTTTATGAGGTTGAGACTTTAGGAGGTTGAATTTGTCTCTGGTTGACTAGGTTTAACCTAAGTATGTTTATGGTTCGTTTGACTTTGTTTTTGATTAGAAGGTCAAATTGTATCTCTTGTTAAATTGAATAATTTCTCCATAGAAAAGGTTGTTCGGTTTTTTCCCCCAAGTGGGTTTCCCCAGGGTAAAATTATGTCTCTCATGTTCTTGGTTGACTCTTTGTGATTCTACTAGAAATTTTGTTTCTACTGTTGATATCTTCAGTGTAATTACTTAATGGTGAGTATGAGTATAAGAATAAATAAGATAAGAAATAATTAGAAGTAATTATCAGCTAAAAATACCTTGAAAAATCAACATGGGTAAATATTTCTGATAATCCCCACCCTTATTTATCAAGGCATGGGTGGGAGGAAATATTAGATAAAACTTAAATTGGGTGGGGGTGTGTGGAAATATTAGGAAAAAATTGTGATGAGGGGAAATATTAGAGAAATCCTTTTTATAGAGAAAACGTAGGGTGAGAGTGGGGGGAAATATTAGATAAAACTTAAATAAGTTGATTGTGGGGTAAAATATTAGATAAATCTTATTATTTGGGGGAAACATTATAGAACTTTTTTTTATCTGTAATATTTCCCCCAACCCTTAATGACATAAATACATTTTCTCTAATATTTTCCCTAAGGCCCACACTCCTAATAATTTTTATTTAATATTAGCTCGGAAAAATATTATAAAAAAAATAAGAGTGGGAAGAAACATAGAGAAAACTAATTTAATTTTTCTCTAATATTTCCCCTCACCTTGAACTTTGAGGTAATATTAGAGAAAACATAAAGAAGTCATAGGTTTTCTCTAATATTTCCACTGACCCTTAAGTTTCCTCTAATGTTTCCTTGAGGTAATATTAGAGGAAATTTAAATATGTTTCTATAATATTTCCAACTACCTCCACCTACATGTTTATATCTTGTCTAATATTTCCCTACACCTGCACCCTCACATATGTGACAATAGAGGTGGAGTGAAATATTAGAGAAAACTATTTAGACGTAGAGGGGGGAGGAAATATTAGAGAAATTCTATTACTTTCATTGTCACATATGTGAATTTAAATAAGTTTCCTCTAATATTTGATAGCCACCACACACTTAGTAAAGAAAAATTATTTAAATTCATATGTGAGAGTGAGGGTAATAGGTTTTATCTAATATATTTAAAATAATTTTTCTCTAATATTTCCATCCTACCATATGTGTTCGAGTGGATATAAAATTTTGGAGAAAAAATGTTTAAAATAAGTTTTCCCTAATATCCACCCCTACCACCACCATATCACGAGGGTTGGATATGAAATATTGGAGAAATATTATTTAAAATAAATTTTCTATAATATTTCCCCTCCCCCACCTTATGTGTGGGGGTGCTTTTCCACAATGTTTCATACCCAATTCCACACATAAGGTGATCTAAGTGGGGCACAAACATTAGAGAATATATATTTAAACATATATGAGGGTGGGGCTAAGAAGAAATATTTGAGAAAATAATAGGTAAGAGTGGGGGTGGGGAGAATATTTTGGGAAACCTATTTTAAATATATTTGCTTTGTTTTCCCAAAATAATTCATCTCTATATCCCCAAACCCCACTCCAAAATCAATTTTCTCCAATGTTTCATACCCACTTCCACACAAAAGTTCGGGGGAATGTTAGCAAAAACTTATTTAATAAGATTTTTTCTTTATTTATTTTGAAAATCTTAATTTATTAAGAAATCCATGGTATCAAAATATAATATAGTACTCACAATTTGAAATATGTCATGACCATCTTGAGAATCATCAGAAAATAATATTTCCCATATAAGCCTCCAAATATTTGATACTTAATGATATATTTTTTTAGAGATTGACTAACATATTTCTATTGAGATGCGTTGATGAAATAATACCCCAAATAATTTTTAAAAATATCCATGGATCAAGAAAATAAAACATTCATATTAGTGGGCACTTTGCTCCAAACATTGCATATGCAATTTTAAGAATTGGTTATTATTGGCCATCTCTATTTCAAGAATTTTACAAATACATATGATGATGTGAAGAGTGCTAAAATAGTTATTCTATACTATCTCCCCATAACAAAATAATTTTTTTCTAATATTTCATACCCACCCTCACAAATAGGAAGTGGTGGGGGTGGGACGAAATATTAGAGAAAACATATTAAAATTACTTTTCTCTAATATTCCTCCCCATCTTACCCCACTCTTCTCCCAACCACCTTATATGTTGGGGTGGCTATCAAATATTAGAGAAAACTATAAGGTTTGTTTCTAATTTTGTTCACAAATAAGTTTTCTCTACTATCCACCCCACCCAAAATAAGTTTTCCCTAATATTTCAGGCCCATGCCAAAACATAAGATAGGGAAGGGGGTTCAGGGAGGTGAATATCAGAGAAGATATTTTAATAAGTTTTATATAATCTTCCTCCTCCATCTCCCATGCATAAGGTGTGGGGGAATTATATAAACCTTACTAAAATTAGTTTTCTTTAATATTTCTAAACACCCCCTCACCAACCTTATGTGTGGGGGTGGGTATAAAGTTCTATATAAAATTATAGGTTTTTCTCTAATGTTTTCCCAAAATACATTTTGTACAATATTCCCCCCAACTCCAAAGTAAGTTTTATGTAATATTTCATACCCACCCTAACATATAATATGGTAGGGAGAATATTAGAGAAAAAGTGTTTTAATAAGTTTTCTTCAATATTCCTCCCCCACCTTAGCCCCCACATTTTTTTGTGGGGGTGGATATGAAATATTAGGGAAAAATCAATTAAATTCACATATGTGAGATTCGAGGTAACAATTATTTTCTAATATTTCCTCCTCCCAGGTAAATATTAGAGAGAACTTATTTGAGGGGGAAATATTAGAGAAATGTTATTCCCCCAAGTATGTTTTCTCTATTTTTTTCCCTCCACTCTGGCCCTCACTTATGAGATTGTGAAGGTGGAAGGAAATAGTAGAAACGACTTAGACACATAGGTGGAGGTGGTTGGAAATATTAGGTATTGTTTAGAACAAGTGTTCTGAATAATTGAATGTTATCCCCTTCACGTAGATTCAATTCCCATGAGGAACATGTTTTCCCATTGCAATAAGGCTCAAAGAGTAGGTTCTCCCACCCACGAGGAGTCTCATCCTCTTACTAATTCATAAGTTTCCTTTTGGGCACTAGCTTATGGACTGTTGGCACTACCAAGGTTTTATAGTGGTTGTTGTCACTTGTCACAACATCTTATATTTGTGTCCAATGGTCCTATTTTTCATCCCTGATGCAGAGAGGAACACGTGCATTCTCAGTGGATTAAAGGGAAAGCCAAAAAGGAGATTTGAAAAATAGAGGTTGAAATCAAAGGGAGAGTTGAAAATTTTGAGCCGAAATCCAAAAGAAGGTGTCGAAATTTGGAAGTCGAAATCCAAGAGGAAGTGCCAAAATTCAGAAGCCGAGATCTAGAAGGGAGCTAAAGAAAGAGAGTTGAAATATCAAGAGCCAATTTTTGGAATAGTGTATATCAGAGATAGACTCAAAATTTCAGGGGCTGATATCAGAAGACCAACATAAATACATAGTGGGACTTTGGGATTTCAGAGGTTGGAACTAAGGGACTTCGCCAGTCTATTCAGAGACAAACCCGATATCATAACCTCATAGTGATCTAATTTCAGAATCCTAGATATTTTGGAGCCTCAGAGTTTCGCAACTCCTTAACAATTACAACTCTTTAGAAGCCTCGAGGTAGTGAGAAAAATATAATTACAAAGGAAATCACATGAAAAACCAAGAATTGAGGGACCCCTTTCTCTCTCCCCAGAGAAGGCACATGGCATAGGTGATTATCTTCGAGAAGAAGACATGGAAGATGATTTTGGCATGGCATGGCCATACAATGGACACATGGCAGTTAGTTTCAGCATTTTCAAGCCTAATGGGGAAAATATGGCTTACATGTGTCACCACTCAGGAGGCACCACATGGAGATGATGACCTCAATGTTACATCATCTTAGAGGTCAGCATTTAGAAGGAAAGAGATTTCATAAGCCATGTTTAAATTATTTTATAAAAAGTTCTGATCCGATGAAGGGGCTCTGATGTATGATTAACACCTACTCTTGGGAAACTAAGAGAACCAAGGGCACAAATTCGGGCTGAGCACAAAGTGCTATGAGACATATTGGGGATGTGAATGTGGGAACTCCTGTGTAATTTATTTTTGAAAAGGTTTTGATGAACTGGGCTCTAATGTTGAATGATGTTTGGTCATGAGGAACCAAAGGACTAAGGGTGCAGCACTGGGCTAATCACTTAAGTGCTATAGAGAATATCGGAGGGAGGTGGCATAAAAAATCTATTTTTAATTCCAAATTGGAGAACTTTCGATGAGAGGAGCTCCTAAGGGGAGAGGAACTTGGTCAGAAGTATTCAAAAGAAAAAATGGCAGAGAAAAATTACAAAGGGAAATAGGCTCTTGATAGGAGCCTGAAGGCTTTAACACCCAAGCATTGAGCCTATGGTCATAATGCCTAGTCCTGTAGGGAAGAAATGGTAAGGAGACCAAACTTAGAAGGGGGTGAAGTCATTGAAACTTTGTGAATTCATAAGACTTTTTCTAAGGAAACTTATGATGAAGGAATGCTTCGATATTGTAGTGCTCAAGTATTATACTAGTGGCCCCAAGCAGGGGTCCCATGGAGGTAAAACAAGAGGGGGAACTAAGAGAAAAGGGCCTAAGAGCATCAAAAGCTTATAATTTCGTAACATTATTTTAAATAGAGTTATGATGGATGAATGCTCTGAAAATACAACCCCTAAGCACTAAATTGGTGGTCACAGGTTGTCATTATATGGTATATGACCAATAAGGAGCTAAGCACAGAAAGGCGCGAGGCATCAAAACTTTGGATTTTCGTAATTACATGTTAAAGGAAGTGTCTAGTCAATTTAGTGTACTAAATTGCTTTCATGAATTATCAATTGATGTTTGTAAGTTGATGA
>APFE031428588.1:69302-90716 GCA_000404065.3 Pinus taeda
TTACGATATAATTTAACTCAGTGGGAGTCAAATTCTTACTTGTACAGTAGATGGCATAGGGAATCAAATCTTTTTGTCCTAATACAGCTCCTAGAGTTGTATCTGAAGCATCTGTTGAAATGTGAAAAGGTGGTTTCCAATTTGGACCTCTCAAGGTGTGTGCTTCATGAATTTTTGTTTTTAAAGTGTCAAATGCTAACTGGCAATCAGGATTCCAATTGAATTCACAATTCTTGGTGAGTAATTTGAAGAGTGGGGATGCTATTTTAGTGAAATTTTCTATAAATCGTCTATAGTATCTTGTAAATCCTAGAAAAATTCTAACATCCTTTTGGAAATTTGGAATTGATAATTTAGAGATGACTTCAACTTTAGATTTATCAACTATAATTCCATCTCCTGAAATATGATGTCCCAAAACTATCCCTTCTGTAAACATCATAAAATACTTTTCATGGCTTAGTGAAAGGTTTGCTTCCTCAAATCTTTTAAGAAATTTTTCCAAAATTTCCAAAGCTTTTTAAATGTATTCGCATAGACTATAAAGTCATCCATATATACCTCTACAGAATCATGTATTAGATCATAAAATTTTTTTGGTACTTCTCTTTGGAATGTTGCAAGTGCATTACATAATCCAAATGGAAGTACTTGGTAGGCATAGGTTCCCCATGGAAAAGTAAATGTGGTTTTATATTGATCTTCAAGTGCCACCTAAATCTGATTATAACCACTAAAACCATCCAAGAATGAGAAATACTTCCTACCTCCTAATGTATCTAATACTTGATCTATAAAGGGAAAAGGAAAATGATCTTTAAGGGTAGCTTTATTCAATTCTTGATAATCAATGCACACTCTCCATTTACCATTATTTTTAGGCACAATCACTGAAGGGGAAACCCATTGGCTATCTGAAATTGGGTAAAAAAAGTTTACATTCAATAGTTTTTGAAGCTCTTCTTTCACAATTTCCCTAAGATTTGGATTGATCCTTCTTTGAGTTTGTTTGATAGATCTACAATTTTCCTCAATGTAGATGTGATGTATACAAGTCTTAGGGCTAATGCCTTTCATGTTAGTATATTCCCATGCATATGCAACAAAATGTTGTTGTAATGTTTTGATTAGCTTTTCCTGTTGTAATTTCTCCAAGTTATTGTTTACGTTCAATGTTATCCCTTGAAATATTTCAATTGTAGAGCTACCAAATTCTTCTAGAGAATAAAGAGACATATGCCTAGATGAAAAATATTCAATATTGGATTTTTCTTGGAATTGATCATGTTCATATTCTAGAGATAATTCAAAATTTTCCATTGTATTCAAGATTTGACTACCTTCACTAATGTTTGAAATAGTAAAGAGAGGCTAAATGTCATTTTCATCTTCAATCCATTCTTTGTCATCTCTTTCTGTGATTGTTCTTGCTCGAGGATATAGAGTGAATTTATTTGTTGAATTCCCATAAAAAATATACATGTCACCACATCTACAGCTAATGAAAGCATCAGTTGTGGCCAGTCAAGGTCTTCCTAATATAAGTGATTGTCCTCCTAGATTTTTCTTGGGGGTTAAGATCATAAAATCAACACGATATTCCCAAGAATCTAAGGATACTGAAATATCTTCTAACACACCATCTGGTTTGATTACAGATTTGTCTGCTAATTGTAGTAATGTAGGTGTGTAAAGGATATTAGGAAGCTTGAGTTGTTCCATGGTTTGTTTTCTCATGATGTTTATTGCTGCTCCTAAATCAATCAATGTATTTGGAATTTCAACTCCATTGATATGTGTTTTCACAATTGGACTTCTTGGATCTACATATTTTTGTATGGCAATTTTTCCCATCATTACATCTGTTATTTTTCCTACTAGGTGAATTCTTTTTGTTTCTTTTGCTTTTCTACTTGGTTTCTTTATGCTCAACTCCTTTATTGTTTTAGCTAGGATTGGAATCTCCTTAATAGCTTGTAACAAAGGGATTTTGATATAGACATTTTCAATTCATCTAGAAAATCATAATTAGGCAACATAATATGCTTTTCTACTCCTCTATCAACTTGTAATATTTCAGGAAAAGGAGGTGCAGAAGTAGATACTGATTGCTCAATGATAGGAGTTGAGTTGATTGGTTCTTTCTATTTTTCATTTTCAATATTTTGGTTTTGGAGAGATGTTCCTTCAAAACTTTTATTGGGCTGTAGAGAATCTTCCTCAGAATTGTCTTGTTCCTAAATAACTACATAATGCCTTTCCTTTTCTAATATCTTACCAGATCTTAGTTGAACATCAGTGAGATTTAGAGGAGTGATCATATAAGTTAGAAATTATTTTCCTTCCACCATGTAAGTATTCTAAGGATTTTTATTGTTGGGGTTTGGTAGTGGTTGGGCAGGTAACTGATTTGGTCTTTGCTAAAATGACAGTAAGGGTTGAGGATTTTGGTTTTTTTTTGTGGAATTTGTTGTGGATTTTTTGTGGAAATGGTAGTGAAAGTTGAGGGTTCTGATTTTGAAGTTGTGGTTGCTAATTTTGTTATGGAATGTGTGGGGGAGGATAATTCTGATATGATGGAGGATATTGATAATATTGAAAAAATGTTACATAAGGATTTTGTACTCCTTGAGCCCAAGGTTGAGATTGAGATTGAGGTTGAGGTTGAGGTTGAGGCCAATGTTGCTGCCAAGAATTCCAATTTGGTGGGGGATAAAGATACATTTGATTGTTAAATCCCTGATTTTGTGGCCCTTGCCAAGGTCTTCTAGAGACAAAGCAAAGAGATTCTGCTGAATTTGGAATTGTTTCTTCTTGAAAAACAACCTTAAGACCTGGAAATGAAGGAAAACCCTTGGTCTCATGGTTTTTTGAAGGAACCATACAAGTCTATGATTTTTGTATCCAGAGGACATTCTCTTAAGGCATGTTTTTTCTGCATTTGGGATAGAAAATAGCTAAAGCATCAGCCTCGGTTTTCTACTTGTTTTGTAACTTAAGGGTGCCTATTTGCTCACTAAGGCTCCTTAGAATATCTGTTTTGAATTCATCAAGCATATTCCCAATTTCTGCCCTACTCACTGATCCAATTGCATACTTATTCACTCTAACAAGAGAAGGATCTCTTGTACCTTTCCCAGTGTTGGATTTCCCTCTTGAGAGATGAACACATAATTCTCCTATGTCACTTAATGGGAGTTGAGAAATATCTCCCTTCCCCATCATGTTAAGGATATCTATCCACTCATCTCAAATGGCTTTTAGCAGAAGATCTTTTAAGGTATCTTCATCTAAATTTTCCATCTTTTGTTTTTACAAGTTATAGTTGAATCTCTCAATTAAATCCTCCAAATTTTCATCCTCTCTTTGTATCATTTTGAACACTTCATCCTTGTGATTGGTATGCATGCAATAATCTAGATACTTGTCTAAAAACGATTTCTTCATGTCATTCCATGTTCTAATGGACTAAGTGACCAACCCCATGAACCACTTCAAAGCAGCTCCTTCCAGTGTTGAAGGAAACAACTTGAAGTTTTTGAGAGTCTTCTAAGTAATCAACAAGACTTCAAACTCAAATAAAAATGTTTCAGGATCCTCACTTTTTAGCCCATGGAAATTTGGGAGGAAAGAAGGTGAGATATTTTTCATTGTGGCATTTGTTTCTTCATCAACTATAGGGAATCCAAAAGAATTATCTATTTCCATATTTCATCTGCCTCCTCCATTATTTCCATATTTCCTCTTCCTCCATCCCCTCCTCCAAACAATGTGAATTCTCCATCTTCTCCTTCTTCTGACACTATAGTTTCTTCAGAGTCAGTATAAGTTTGAACCTGCAAGGTCACTTTCTCTTCCTCTGGTTCCTCTATTAATGGTATGTGGGATATAGGTTCTACTTCTTCTTTCTCACTATGTATTCCTAATTCTTCAACTAAAATGTGCTCCCATCTGGAGGTGAAAAAGGCTACTCCTTCTGTTGGAGACCCAAGATTTTTCTCCTCTAGGACTCTCTCAGTAGATGAAATAGGAGATCTTATTGATTAGATTTCTGACCTTAGAACTTCAGGATTTCTATAGCTAGGAGTATGAGCTTGAGATGGAGGTGTATCTTTTCTTATTCTTGGCGGAGTAGGGGGTGTTATAGGAATTGAACTCCTGCCTCTAGCTATAAATATACCCCTAGAGTCTCTTTTTCTATGCATATCATTTTCTTTTGAATGTAGGAGATAAGTTTACCTAATTACATTTCCCTGGCAATGACGCCAAAATGTTTAGTCAATTATTGTCCTAAATTGCTTGTATGAATTATCAACCGAGGTTTGTAAGCTAACGAAGTGTATTGCACTATATGTGCTTAGTTAACCCTTCCTACTTTGTTGTTTTGTATTTTTATATTGTTTTGGGGGTTTCTGTTCTTTGATTCTTAATGATGTACAAACTGAACTATGAGAAACGGAATCTAGACTTTCTAAAGGTGAACCAAGAGCTTAAAACTAGTCAAAATCTAAGTTAAAAGAAGGAAAAAATAGAGCATCTGTCCTATCTTGTCATTAATCCTAAATTATGAATCTAATTCTTAAAATTAATAGGTGAAGTTGTAAGGAATGCTGAAATAAATAAAGAGAATGAAACTAACTGAAGTACTTCTAGTTACTCTAACCTTCAATTTTGAAAGATAACCTTCTTGAAATGGAATACAAGCAACTTTCTGTACTTTATGATCTAGAGAACTAAATAAAAACATGCAGAAGGTAATTGATTGGTTTCAACCATTGAGTAAAGTGAATGTTTAACCATTTAATTTAGGATGGGTATAAGCTTGAAATTGTGATAAAAGACATTCATTAACATAGTGCATTGACAATTTGAACTAGAAAATAAATAACAAAAATAGTGAATAAACTAGTCAACAATGCATTCTCATTACTTTCAACCTTACTTTGTTAGAAAAAAGTCGTTTCCTTTTATGAAATGGGCTGGAGAAACAAGACTACACAATTGAGTTCTAACATTATGCTACTAATCAAAACTAAAAGAGATCAACCTAGGTTAGAAATATTGCCAAAAGAAAATGATGAAATTAAAATTGAATCGAAAACAAATGAAAAGGAAACCTCCTTTAGTGCAGGGTCCCTCTGCAACTGACTGGGTTGGTCTGCTAACTAATTGAAAATACTCTTTCAAATGATCATTGGCCAACACATGGCTTTATATTATAGACATGAACACAATTTTAAAATTACAGAACTGAAAATATGAACTTAATACATCAAAAACTTCAAATCACTCTCAATTCTGTACAACTAGTATTTAAAAGAAAATATTCATAACTGCCTTTGACAAAAATTAACGATAGGTGGTCTACATGTATCAAGCAGGACTGCATAAATGTTTGATGAGCTACAGGTGACTTGAATTCGAGCGATATGTTTTCATTGAATTGTTAACATAGGTGGTTGATCCGAGTTAATGCTACAACAAAACTTTTTGATTTATTAATCAACCACGAAGGAGTAGACAAATAGTCCTATTGCTTTTAGGTTTCATATGTTTGACTCCACCTTTGACTATGATCTTGAGCTTGCTTTCTTATCGATATGAGTTGAGTGACTAGGATAGAATCCATGTGGAGACAATTCCAGAGATGCCCATGTGGCCAGTTTCCTCATTTGACACCTGGAACCAACGAGACCATGGAAGTAGCTACAAAATACACAGTTAGCTGCAGAATAGGCTACGTTCTGTAGCTAATTTGCAAAAACTTATTCAAATAGCAAAAAACATAAAGTATAACATGTCAATCATTTAATGCCCTCCTTAAGACAAACTCTATCATTTATCATTAATGCATATCTATAATCTTATGGAAAAACAAGGGAAAGAAGTGAGAAAAGCTGTCAAGGAGAGGGTAATTCTAAGGTTCAACAGAAATTTACGATGAGTCGCAACTCCAAAAGTTCACTATGCTAATATTACGAGATGTATTGGGCCCTAATGGTGTAGCAAAAAGGTAATAAAATATGGATGGGTCGACAACTAAGTTGTAGAGCAGCTCCCCGTAGCATTCCCTCCTCCCAGGTCCACCCAAGAAACCAACCAATCGGAAAAAATTTCATGAAAGAGGTTACTATAAGGGATTCACTCTCCTTGGTGACCTTAAGCAAATGGAATCGATGGAACTCATCAAACAAACCCATTCACATCAGCAACAAGACCCCAAGAGACACGTTGGATTCTCAGACATCCTATCCCTAGGTCCCATTAATGTTTTAATCCTTTTAAACCAATGTCTCTCTCATGCTATAGGAAAGACAACAACCAACAACTCAAAGTCGCTTTGATAGGCCTATGTACCAGTGACTGTGGACCTTTCTTAGTGGAACTGTGCCACCGAACCCGTGATTTGAGCCACTTTTCTAGCCCAAAACTCGAGCCTCTTCCCAGAACTTGTTACAATCTCTAGAATCAATCGAAGACATGATGAAAAGGTAAAAAGAAAAAATAATCCTTAGGACTAAGCCTGAGCATGCCCAATTGGGACTAACATTCTGTCAAACACTTGGCATCAATGCAACCTATAGGTCCATGATACAAGAAAGAGCATAAATGACATAAATAACTTATGAAACATAACCAAAAGGATCATCTCCTTCTCCATTGAACTATTATATCATCTATTAGGTCTTGCATCCGTCCATTTATCAGTTACAGGTAAATGCATGAAATAACCATGACATGAACCAATCATTTAACAATGTTCATAACCAACATTAAACCATATAATTATCAAAGATATGACAACCATTAAATCCACATATAAACCAATGTAAACTTAAGAGAACTTTGCTTTTATTAATGATAGGCAAATCCAACTAGGTTCAGGACTTCCATGTACCACCTGACCATAGACATTGTTGAACCAAATCTATGTTTCAGCAAGTCACCCCTATTCCATTTTCCAAGCATGAATGTGGGATCTCATAGAACAACCAATCCAAGAACAACCAAGGGAATCGAGAGGTTAAACCACCTCGAACCTCATCAAACCATGATCACATAAAAATTTGTGCTTTGATCACAATCGAACCGAACTTGGTATGTCATCTGGAATTCATCACTATCCTTGAGGAATTTTCCATCTCCTTGTCTCTCAGGCTTTACCGTAATTCAAACCAGATCACTAGGCCCTAAACCAAGACTAGTCTCTTAGGATTTACTGCAATTCAAACCCGGATCGCTAGGCCCTAAACCAATACTTATCCCTAAGGATTTACTATCTATCTCGCCAAAACCATTCAAGCGATTCCTAGGCCTTTGGGAATGGAACTTGAGACCACCTCCACCCCAGATTTTGAAATCCATCTGATAAACCCAAGTTGAAAAACTGAAATAAACACCCCAACACCATGGAATCTAGAAAAAGGTAAGGCTAAGTTGAGAATCACTATCATAACTAGGCAAAACCATGCCATCGAGAAAAAGAGAACCATACACCAACATGCAAATCCATGCATTTCCAAAGAAGATAGGAATCACACATGCAAAAGGTTACCTGCAAGTATTCCTATTGAAGCTACTTCAATCATGCTTTCCTTCCTTTCCCTTTACTTGCTTTTCCTTCCTTGATCCAAAGCTAGAGTGCTCCAAGAAACTCTAAGTGACCAAGAGTGAGGGAGAGAGAGAATAATGAAAGAGCTCCAAACATGAACTGACAAAAGGTTAGAAAAAGCTTACCAGCTAATCCTCATAAGATTTTTTTTATGGACGAGGCCTCTATTTTCTTCATTTTCCATTATTTTCCTTCAATTTCCTCACATGCAACTTGTATTTTCCTTCAATTTTCTCATCGCATGCAACCTATGACTTTTTACCTTCATTTTCTCCTAATTTCCTTTATTTTCATAAATAAATGTGCCAAAAATTACTTTTTTCCATTTAATACCTTTGCCTTAGACTTTGCCAATTTTCCTTAGCCAAAACACACATCTATTGATGCCCACTATGATATATTTTCCCAACATTCATCATGGAATACATGTCCCTTACCCATGGTCTTATTTTGCCTTTATTAACTTTTATTACATGAAATTTTCACGAGGGTTGTTACAGAACCCTACCCCTTGGGGAACACCGTCCTCGGTATTAACCACACCAAGACCTCAGCAAAACCACTGGAAACAATCAAACATACTTCCCATGGAGATTTATAACTTAGCTCGTTGCAATATTTACAATGAAATACCTTCTCAAGAGAAAAACATCATGACAACATGACAATATAACATCCATAATATGACACCCATACCGCTTATTGGAGCTTTATAACTTAGCTCATGGTGATATTTACATCCATATACATATACATACATATACCAAAACATTAGGAAAAAATCTGCCAAACATATACCAATATCAACCAAAAATACTTTACCTCAACTGGTAAACAATGAAGGATACAGGGGCCGCATCTGATCCACCATTTCCCATGTAGCTTCTTTAGGCCCAAAGTGATTCCAATACACTTTAACTTTCTCTATGGCTCTGTTCCTAAGCATGATATACTTCTGCTGTAATATGCATTGAGGCTCTGGTTGGAACTCTCCTTCATGCTCCACCAATAATACAGACCAATCAATAACATGATCAACATCCTTTATACCCTTCTTAAGAAATGAAATATGGAAAACATCATGAAATTTCACTATTGCAAGTCGATATGCCACCAGTGCAATCCTCTCAAGGATCTCAAATGGCCCACAATACTGTGGTGCCAACTTGGCACATGAACCAATCCTCAAAGATCTTTTCTTGGGCTTGATTTGAAAATGCACATGCTCCCCAACCTAAAACTCCTTGAATACCCTGTGCGAATCTGCATAACTCTGTTGTCTATCCTTTGTTGCCTTTATATTCTTCTTTATAACTCACATTTCCTACTCCATGTCTGCCAATATGGTCGGCCCAATAAGTACGTTATTCATTGGATCACTCGAGTTGATGGGAGCATTATAGCTCCGTCCATAAAATTCCTTGAAAGGACTTATCCTCAATGACTCTTGATAACCATTATTGTATGCGAGCTCAACCAATGGAAGATACTCCTCCCCTTTCCTTTGCTAGTGCATCACGTACATCCTCAACATATCTTCCAAGATCCTATTGACCCTCTCTGTCTATCTATCTGTCTACAGTTGATAAGTTTTCTTGAAGGCAAACTCTGTGCCTAAACCTGCAAATAGATCCTTGCAAAACTTGGAAGTGAACTTTGCATCCATGTCTGACAAAATCTTCTTTGGAACACCATCTAGCCTCACTATCTCTCTGATGAAGAGTTTTTCTACCTAACTGGCTGAATATGTAGTCTTTACTGGGATGAAGTGAGCTTCCTTTCTCAACTTATTGACCATACCCATAATAGAATCATGCTGCTTCACTGTCCTCGGAAGACCTGTGATGAAATCCATGGAAATGACCTCCCATTTCCATTCTGGAATCACTATAGGTTGTAGTAGGCCACCTGGATGCTTGCATTCCACCTTTGCCTACTGACAATCTAAACATCTAGCTATGAACTCTGCCACTTCCTTTTTCAAATTCGGCCAATAGTAGAAGTCCTTTACTTCTGTTAATGTCTTTTGATATCCTAGATGATGAGAGTATGGCTTTGCATGAAACTCCCTCAAGGCTTGATCTCACAAAAATTCAGCACATAGATCCTATCTCTAAATCTCACCAAATCATCTATTGTGAGATGATAATCTGCATCCTAATCCCTTGTACTTGTACCTTCACTTGTAGCTACACCTGCACTGGTACCTGCACTTGTACCTATACATGCACCTGTACCTGTACATGCACCTATACATGTACATGCACCTGTACTTGTACCTATACTCTATTGTAACCTATGTATGATCTCCATGTATTTTTCATCGCGCTATCTTGCCTGCAAAATCCTATCATGTAACTCTATCCCATAAGAGCGGATAACTGCTATATGATTTACTTGTACCTTCTTGCTAAGAGAATATGCAATCTGGTTCAGCTTTCCTTTGATGCATCTGAGCTCGAAGTCAAACTCACTAAGGGTAGACAACCATCTAGCTTGCCTGGAATTTAGATTTGCTTGCTCAAATAAATACCTCAACCCATTGTGATCACTCATCAATGTGAACCTCTTGCCAAGAAGATAATGTCTCCACATCTTGAATGCATGTATAATCACTGCTAGCTCAAGATCATGTGTTGGATAGTTCTGCTCGTGCTCATTCAGTTTTCAGACTCATAACATATTACTTATCCTTCTTGAATGAGAACTCCATGAAGTCCCCTCTTGCAAGAATTTGTACACACCACAAACTGTTTGTTTGGATCCACAATCTTTAGCACTTGTGCATGAGTCAATAACTACTTAAGCTACTCAAAATTAGCCTCACATTCTTATGTCCATTCAAAATTCTTACTTTTTTGCTGTAATGATGTGATAGGATATGCTATGCATCAGAAATTCTTGATGAACCTCTTGTAGTAACCTTCCAATCCCATGAATGATCTCACCTCATCCACATTATTAGGAGTTGCCCACTCCATGATATGTAGGATTTCCCACTATAGATCAACAGATTATACAATATACTAAAGCAAAGATCTTCTTCTACAACCAACTTAGAGGAAGCTTAATCGAATATGAGCAAGATCAATAGAACACATATAATTGAGAAATGAGAAAGTGATCACACATGAACACAGAAGAATACTCTGGGGAAAGCCTCAGCCTAAAACCCCGATCTCTGTAATATCATACAAGTGAAAATATAGTCTACATTACACAAAGCCTTAGCGTAGAAGCTAAATATCTCTCAGTACAATTCCCCTACTACTCATAGACAGTCAAAGGCTTCTCACAAACCTTCTCCTGTGCCCTCCAAGCCTCCTATTTCCTTGCATAGTTTTTCCTGGGGTCCAATGCTTCCACTTGTGCGAATTCCCACCTCACACTGCTCACTTGGCTGAGTAGTAACTATGCAATCCTGAAGGAGATAATTCCTTCTGCATGGATGAGTTTCCTTTATAGGAAAAATCCTCCAATTGATATTACACTGTCCCTTCCTTTGATCTCAACTAGGTCTCTGACTGAACTGACATGCATGAGTTATTTATGAGAGAATATTTAGTTATCTAGAGAGCGACAATTACATGCATGCAAGCATTAACTAACTGAACTCACAATTAATTCTACAAACTATTAGAACCAATCTAACTGGACTTAACTCAAATAACTTAGCTAACTAATTACATCTCAAATTACAACTCATCCTCATCTCCTTAACTAAGGGATAAATTCCTCAATCAATGGAGAAACTGTTGCATGTCTTCACATAGACTTCATGTTTGATTTTCTCTAACTAATTAACCCAAGACGAATTAATTAATTATTTCTCAAATAGCTACTAAGATAAAATTCGAATTTTACTTCTCAATTTTAGTTCAGGGACTAACTAAAATTGGAATCCATCTTGAAATGCTATTTATATCAATGCTATTTTGAGCACTTCCATTTTTCATTCCTTGTTGTTATGTCCAACACTAGTACCTGAACTACTATTTATAGCAATTCTATTTTTAGCATTTCTTTTTGCCATTTTCAACACTCCCTCTCAATAAGAAATATATTCAACTCGAACTCGATCCTGAACCATTGGAATGTTCTGCATGCAACACTTCTCCCTAGTGTCGCTGCTCCAGCAACTCTAGAAACAAAAAAAGCTCCCAACTGACCTCTCTGTTGGGCTAGAAACATCCTCTGATTATAAAGCTCCATCTATCACTGACAAGTGCTCCCTCTCTGACCTCTGAGTTGTTGAAACACTCTATGCATCTCGCACCATTTCACATCTCTTTGTGCCATCTTGCACTTATGCAACACTCTTGTGCCTCTCGCATTGCTACAACTTGCTAGCTCTCCATAGTCTTGGGATTCCTGCACTGTAGCTCTCTCTACCACTCCATCTGCATCTGTCTCTACCCACTCAACTAGTCCTTCTTCTCCTCATCAGGGTTCCTAGAGAAAGGTCTAATCCAAGAGGCTGGGTACCTTGAGGATCCTTCCCCTATTTCAGCCTTCATGAGACTATCACTTCACATCGCCCCACCTCTGACTTGGAGGTATGGCTGCGGGTGATCCCTCTTCCCACTTGGTTCGAAATTTCCCTCTACTGGAGGTCTCTGCATGAGTAGATGCCTCCACTCAATCTCCTCTCGGCTTCTCTAGTTGTGGCTTCTCCACAACCTCTTGAAGTTGTTTCACCAATTGTGGCTCCTCCACAATTTTCTGAGACTTCGTCTGGCATTGCATGTTTAGAGGTAGTGTACTCTCCCTCTCAACCTCCAAGTCTCCTATAGTTTCCTTGCTCCTCAAGGTTTTACATGCATCTTGAACCTCAATAGCATACAAATTATTGACTCGTGAACCAATCTGCTTCACCTGTCTCGTGGTGATGTGTCGAAGGAAAACCTTTCCCTTACTAAAGACTACATCATAGCCTTTATCTTCCAGCATTGCCATCGACACCAAATTTTTCCTCAGTCCTGGTGCATAATTGACATCGGTCAAGGTAATGCAAGCTCCAAGCTCCCTCTAAAAAACTACCATGCCTAGACATGAGACACAATACTTTCCATCATTATCCATCGCTATGAGTATCTGGAGATATTTCTCCTCCAAGGTACTAAACAAACTCTTATCGCTGGTCATGTGGAAAAAGGCTCCACTGTCAAAAAACCAACTGCATCCCACCATGGATGAAACCGTGCATGCCAAGAGGGTGAAATCCAACTCGAAATATGAGGCCAATGCCTCACCTTTAGATCCTTCCTTGGATCCCATCTTGGATTTCTTCAGTGGACAATTTGTAGCAAAATGGCCCACCTCATGACAATGAAAGCATCACACTTTCGATTCATCAAACTTCTTCCCACCATGGGAAGAACTTGATTTGGGATGAAATCCTTCTCCTTCCCTTTCTTCGCCTTACTCACTAAGGCCCGATTTTCTTCATCCTCCTTCGATGAAGAAACATCTATGGTGCTTCTTCTTATCTCCTCCTGCATCAAATTTGACCAAAGTCATTTCCAATTTGGCAGTTTCTCTCTTTCGTTTACTGAGTCTTGGTAGCTATGCCGGCTCTTAGGAAGACCAACGAGCGCAAGACTCACCTTGTCATCATCGACTGTCGTGATCGCTACACTTCCAAGCTCATCCCTGTAGGTGGTGAGCTTGTTTAGATATGTAGAGATCGTGTCACCCTTTTCACACTTGATTTTCCAAAGCTTGTCTTCTAGCGCTAGCTTCCTCTGATCACTGTTGTTCTAATATAGATATTTCAATGCTTTCCACATCCAAAATGGTGTCTCATTCCCATGGAGACTCAAGAATATGTGGTCTCAAACTGCCTCCAGAAGGATTCTCCTTGCTCCAGCCACACATTTCTTCCATTCCGCCAATTCTGTAGCATTAGCCATTGCAGGCTTGGGGAATTCTTGATCGATGAAGTCCTTTAGAGAATTATCCTCTAATACTGCTTCCATGTGATCCTTCCAGGACATATAATCGAGCTACCATCAAGGGCATACACGAGTCTTAAACCGTTGAATGCCATTGGTGGAATTGAGATGTGATAAGAACTCAATTTCTATATTCAGAAACCTCTTATTTCGAACATATCCCTTCTTTGTATACTGTTCTCTCCTTTGATCACCTTTGCTCTGATACCATGTAGAATTTCCCACTGTAGATCAACATATTATGCAATATACTAAATCAAAATACAAGATCTACTTATACAACCAACTTAGCAGAAGCTTAATCGAATATGGGCAAGATCAATAGAACACATATAATTGAGAAATGAGAAAGCAATCACACATGAACACAAAAGAATATTCTGGGGAAAGCCTCAGCCTAAAACCCTGATCTCTGTATTATCATACAAGTGGAAATATAGTCCGTATTACACAAAGCCTTAGCTCGGAAGCTATCCAGCCCTCAATACAATCCCTCTGCTCCTCATAGACAATCAAAGGCTTCTCACAAACCTTCTCCTATACCCTCCATGCCTCCTATTTCCTTGCGCAATTTTTCCTAAGGTCTAGTGCTTCCACTTGTGTGAATTCCCACCTCACACTACTCACTTGGCTGAGTAGTAACTGCGCAATCCTGAAGGAGATAATTCCTTCTGCATGGATGAGTTTCCTTTATAGGAAAAATCCTCCAACTGATAGTACATTGTCCCTTCCTCTGATCTTAACTGGGTCTCTGACTGAATTGACCTGCGTGAGTTATTTATGAGAGAATATTAAGTTATCTGGAGAGCATCAGTTACATGCATGCAAGCATTAACTAATTGAACTCACAATTAATTCTACAAGTTGTTAGAACTAATATATCTAGACTTAACTCAGATAACTGAGCTAACTAATTACAATTCAAAGTGCAACTCATCCTCATCTCCTTAACTAAGGGATAAACTCCTCAATCAATGGAGAAATTGTTGCATGTCTTCACATAGACTTCATGTTTGATTTTCTCCAACTAATTAACTCAAGATGAATTAATTAATTATTTTTCAAACAACTGCTAAGATCAAATTCGAATTTTACTTCTCAATTTTAGTTGAGGGACTAACTAAAATTAGAATCCATCCCGAAATGCTATTTATAGCAATGCTATTTTTAGCACTTCCATTTTTCATTCCTTGTTGTTATGTCCAACATTGGTAACTGAATTGCTATTTATAACATTTCTATTTTTATCATTTCTTGTTGCTATTTTCAACATGATAGCCCTTATCTTTTCTAGATCTATTGTTATACCGTCCTTGGAGACAACATGCCCCAAGTAATGTACCTCAGTTTGAAAGAAGTTGCACTTGCTAAATTTAGCATACAATTGATGCTATATTAGCAATCTCAATATTGCTGCTAAATGTTAGACATGTTCTTCCTCATTCTTAGAATATACCAGTATGTCATCACTGAACACAATAACAAGCTTATCCAAATATGGACACAACACACTATTCATCAAACACATGAATGTAGCTAGAGAATTAGTCAAACTGAATGGAACATCAAAAAACTCATAATGCCCATACCTGGTCCTGAACGCAGTCTTGAAGATATCCTCTTCCTTGATGTGGAAATGATGGTATCCCAATCTTAAGTCGATCTTAGAGAAAATTGCTACTCCCTTTAATTGATCAAACAATTAATCAATCCTCAGGAAAGGGTACCTGCTCTTGATCGTTACCTTGTTCACCTGACTATAGTCAATTCAAAATCTAAGAGTACCATCCTTCTTCTTTATGAACAACACTGGTGCACCCCAAGGTGATACACTGCATCTAATGTATCCTTTGTCCAATATATCCTTCAAATGTAGCTTTAACTCAACTAACTAAGGTGTGCTCATCCTATAAGGTGCTTTTGATGCTGGAGCTACCCCTGGCATCAACTTAATAGAAAATTCTACATCCCTATGAGGTGGCAACTCAGAAATGCACTCAAGAAATACATCCTAAAACTACTGCAAAACTAGGTACCTTTTCAACACATATACATCCTCAACTTCCTTACCCTTGTCAATAGAAATGTGTACTACAAACATCACACAACCTTTTATGCAACTATGTTTAGCCTACATAGCAGTAACCATCCTCACTGATGTAGGATTCTTCTTTCCCTGCAAAGTCCTCTTTTCCCCACTATCATCCACACACTCAATAGCCTTGTCTAAGAAATCCACTTTGGTTCTATGAAGGTATATCCAATCCATACCCAAAAACGTACTATATGACCCCAATGGAAATACATTAAAATGTTTTTTTGTAGGCATACCATTTAACTCAAATGTACAAGCTCTTACCCAATGGTGAAATTGCTTCTTTGTACCTGTAGCCAACTGTACCAACCAAGATTCTACATGCACTTCTTTTCGCAAACCACACTTAGCCACCAGGTCAGGATTATAACTATAGTTAGATCCAAGATCAATAAAAATATAAGCAACTTGATCACAAACCTTACCATCCATCTCAATGATCAATGCCTGATGATCCACCTGCCTGTTGTCCACAACTACATATATCCAAGGAATGTTATAGCGAACATCACCAATTGTATGTGCCTCCTGTGTACTATAGATATGGGGTCTACCACCACTCTGATATTGTAGGCAATCCCTCTTATGATGATCCTTAACACATATCCAACACTTCAATGGTTCCCTACCACCACCTCTAGCCTGCTTCTCTACATGTCCTTCTCAGCTGTATTGAATCTCTTTTAAGGAACTACATTTTCTTTCTCACTTGCATCTTGAGTTCTTCGTCGCTTTAGTGGCCATTTTCTTTTAGCTTTTCTATTTCTTTCCAAGTCATTCTTAGGATCAACCTAATGCTTCGACTGCTCATAAAATGCTTCAACTTTTAGATGGACCCCTCCAATAATATAGGCTCATCGAACTCAATCCTATCTCTGTATGCTACTAGTAGTTCACAGATGAATCTCTGAACCTTGGCCTTGTCCTTCTTGAGGTAAGGCACATATCTAAATAGTTCTAGAAACCTTCTAGTATAGTCCTCATCTATCATAGAACCCATTCATAACTCATGAAACTCCTTAGCCCTATCATCATATTACCTCACAGAGAATTACTTCTTCTTGAAGAGTCTTTCAAACTTATGCCAAGTCAAATATTCCTCATGTATATCTTTGAAAGTTTTCATGTATTCCCACCAAATATCCACTTTACCTTTGAGATTGAAAGTGACTATATTTTATTTCTTGTTTTCTGAATAATCATGCAATCAGAAGAATTTCTTCATACCAAGCAACCATGCCTATGAATCTTGTGATTTCTTTATTTCTTCATCAAAGGTAGGTGGATTTTCTTTCTTAAACTCATCCGCTAGTATCCCCTATCACTCCTCTTGTAAGGATGATGACGATGATGATCATGATGCCTATCAGAACCAGAACTAGTGTAATACCTATGTTTATCACCTATCCTATTTGGAGTGTCCAACATCCTGCCATCTATGATCCTATCTGATATATCTGAGCTGTGTCTACTAGGAGAGTTTCTGCCATATGCCCCATTAGTTCTATCCTCGTGTCGATGGTTAATTCGAAGTGGTCCATGTCACTGTAAATTTAACAAACTTTGAATTAGTATCGCATTCACCTCTGCTTGTTTCTCTTATGCCTCCATTATTTTTTCTTTTTCTGCTTTACAACTCCTTATTTCTTCCTTTAGGCTTCTCATTGTGTCTTTCAAGTCATAAGAGTACCCCACACCATGTTGCTCATGATGCATAGGGATACTCTATCTAGTCTACCAGCTTACTTGGAATCTAGTATCTTTCCTCAATGGAATACTATGTCAGCTAAAAAAAATCAACATAAATCAATGTACATTAGCATAATTCAGGGAGGATACCTTGTTTACAATATCATCAAAGCAACGTGATGCATGTATAACATAACCATACTAACATACAAACATATATCAAGTGCATCAATGCATAAACATCATTCTAGCCAGGGTCCAGTCATCCACGCAAGGCCATATCAACAATGCATGCTATGACCTCCTGCATGACAACAACCATTACTCCATTATACACATTTTTGCATGCAACTATCAACATGCATAATAAATTCCTGATGAACTACACATACACATAACCTCATGTAGTCGAGCATAAGTGATCAATCCTTGTAATCAACCTACAAGACTGATATATGTAATCAATTAACCAAGAATGTAACCCAACATACAAGGATGTAATCAAGCTGCATATAATCATATAGCCAGTCATATACACCTAATGATGCATTCCATAAAATCAACATAAAATTTCTCATGATAACCTTACTACAACCATTATCAATATGATGCGTTGCAACAAGCACATGGAACACAAATGTAAGAGACAAACACACACAAATGACATGCATGCATGACCACACATAGCCCATCCAGTCTGAGGGGTGAACCATGCTCTGATACCAACCTATAACACCCCCTTCTCTAGGGTCCACCCAAGCAACCAACCAGTTAGGAAAACATGTGATACGAGAGGTTACTGTAAGGTATTCAATCTTCTTGGTGACCTTAAGAAAATGTTATTGATGAAACTCATCAAAGAAACCCATCCACATAAGAAACAACACCCCCAGGAGACATGTTAACCACTCAGACATCATATCCCTAGTCCCACTCATGTTTTAATCCTTTTAACCTGAAGTATCTCTCATTCTACAGGCACGACAGTGACCAACAACCAAAAGTCACTCTCATAGGCCTATGTGCCAATAAATATGGACTTTTCTCAGTAGACCTGTGCTAGCGACCCCATGATTTGAGCAACTTTTCTAGCCCAGAACCTCGGGCTCTGCACAAAACTTGTTACAATCTCCAGAATCAATAAAAAACATGATGACAAGGTAAAAAAATAACTAAACCTCAAGATACAACCTATAGGTCTAGGATACAAGACAAAGCATAAATAACTAAGAGAACTTATGAAACATAACGAGAAGGATCACCTCCTTCTCCATTGAACTATTATGCCATCAATTAGGTCCTTCATCCATCTATTTAACAATTACAAGTAAATACATGAAATAACCATGACATGAACCATTTATTTAACAATGCTTATAACCAACATAAAATCATATAAATATCATAGATATGATAGCCATTAAATCCACATATAAACTAGTGAAAAAGCAAGAGAACTTATCTTTTATTAATCAAAGGCAAATCCGACCAGGTTTAAGACTTCCACATACTAGCCGACCATAGACATGGCTAAACCAAATCTCTCTTTCAGCAAATCACCCTTGTGCCATATTCAAAGCATGAATGCAAGATCTCATAGGACAACCAATCCAAGGAAAAAAAAAGGAATCTAGAGGTTAAACCACCTCCATCATCATCAAACCGTGATCACAACAAAACTGATGCTCCGATCATAACCGAACCAAACTTGGTATGCCATCTAGAATCCATCGCGATCCTTGAGGAATTTTCTGTCTCCTTGTCTCTTAAGTTTTACCACAATCCAAACTAAATCACTAGACCCTAAATTGAGACCCATCTCTCAGGATTTATCATAACCAAAAGCTAGATAACTAGGCTCTAAACTTATACTTCTCCCTCAAAATTCACTGTGTATCATGCCAAAACCGGTCGAGTGATTCCCAGGCCTTCGAGAATGGAAGTTGAGACCACCTCCTCCCTAGATTTTGAAATCCATCAAACAAACAAAAGCTCAAAAATTGAAATAAACATCCCAAAACCATGACATCTAGAAAAAGGAAAGGCTAGGCTGAAACCCACTATCATAACCCAATGAAACGATGCCACCAACAACAAGAGAACCATACACCAACATGCAAAGCCATGCATATCCAAACCGGCTAGGAATCACGCATGCAAAAGGTTACCTGAAAGTATTCCTCTTGAAGCTACTTGAATCCTGCTTTCCTTCCTTAATCCTTGCTTTCCTTCCTTTCCCCTTGCTTGTTTTTCCTTCCTTGATCCAAAGCTAGAGTGCTCCAAGAAACCCTAAGTGACCAAGAGTGAGAGAGAGAGAGAATAATGAGAGAGCTCCAAACATGAACTGACAAAAGGTTATCAAAAGCTTCCCACCTGATCCTCATAAGCCTTTTTATGGACGAGGCCTCTATTTTCTTCATTTTCAATTATTTTCCTTCAATTTCCTCCTCACATGCAACCTACGACATTCTACCTTCCCTTTCTGCTAGTTTCCTTTATTTTCATAAATAAATGTGCCAAAAATGACTTTTTTTCCTTTAAATGCCTTTTCCTTATATTTTTCCAATTTTTCTTAACAAAAACACACATCCAGTGATTCCCACTAGGATATCTTTTCCCAACATTCAACTTGGAATACATATCCCTTACCCATGGTCTAATTTTGCCTTTATTAACTTTTATTACATGAATTTTTCACGAGGGCTATTACACCCCTAGTGCTACCACAAAAAATCACGAGCAACACCAAAGTGAGGAAATTAAAGTAGTTGAAGGGAGAAAGCGACAGGTAACCATGGAGGAATATTATGGCAGAGTCGTGGCCAGATTAGAGGCAATAAAAGGAATCGATATGAGAGATATTTTTTGTATCAATTATGACACATTCTGTTTCTCATGTTTAATAAAATAATCCAATTTTTCATATAATCATTTGTACAATGAGGCCATTCACATGCTCAAACAGCTAAGCAGTTCAAAAAGCTAACACTTTGAAGATATTTTGTAACTATTATGTAGAGTTTCTCCTTATAAAGAGGGAGGAGAAACTCATTAAAATGGTTGCAAAACTATGCTCTGAGATGTTCAGAAGTCTGTGCTCAAGAGTTTTGAATTTTTTTTTTTGAGATGAGGTTCCAAATCTTGTACAAATTTCTTATTCTGGAGGTTGTTTTGGTTTCTTTTTTCAAATTTTCTAGTTTAGGTATGTGATATGTTTTCATTATGGAAGATTAATGAATAAGTTTCAGGGATTCCAAGCATTTGGGACATGCAGTATGTGTTCTTCCTTTGTATGTCATTTCATATGTGTTTCTCTTCCTCAGAAATTGTGTAAGTAGTAGTTGTTGGTTTCGCTTATAAATAATGGATTTACTATGTTATATTGTAGTAGAAAGTACATGTGAGATTACAAATTTACTATATTATATTGTGGCAGAATCTACCCATGAAATATTGAGTTGGAGACATTAAAATGTGCTCCATAATTCTTGCATTACATTTCCTTATTCTTTCACAATTCTGTTGGGATTTATTGCATAGGATTTTGCTTTTATCCAGCACTTTGCACTAGGTTCCTACCTTATATTTCTCCTTTCCATATTTACTGCAATGACAAATTTAAACTGTATTCTCTATGTCAGCCACTAGACCTGAAGCATTTATTCTTTGGAATGGTGTCCTATTACTAGATATACTCTATCTACCTTTGAGAAAAGGTAATTGAACCCTATCTAAAATTATTTTCATTTATCTATTGAGCAGTAATGAGTTATATTCAAGAGAGACTAAGATGTCCTAGGCGCTAATCTCTTGTCAAACTAGGGGTTGTCTCTAGGAGCTACAACAATGGTAGTCAACATATTTGAACCTGAACCTTTCCCAAGTAATGTTGACGAGTTACTAATTCCCCAAAATCTAAACATTATATTTTTCCTCTCCCAACCCCTATATATTAAGTTGCGGGAGAAGTGAAACATTATGTAAAACTTAAAAAGAGGGTGGGGATGGGGAAAATATTAGATAAACATTATTTATAATTATGGAATTATGGAAAAATATTAGAT
>APFE031428588.1:113860-137169 GCA_000404065.3 Pinus taeda
GGGAGACCTTTGGGAGTCTCAAATACCTTGGAATGATTGTCCAAGACTTTTTGGAGATCTGGAGAAATAGGTGATTCTAATGTGGAAACATCTAGCAAACATAATTGTGCAATTACACCTCTTTGTTCCTGTTTTAGAAGCTTTGTCATACCGTTAGAGCTGATTATCTTTCCCATTTTCCTTGCAATACCCCTTAATCCAACTTCCTTTTCTTCCACAAAATTTTTTATGAAAAGTTCTTGAAAATTAAAAGCTATTGTACCCAAGGATTGTAGCCATTGGACTCCTAGTACAACATCAACACCTCCCATTGGAATGGAAAGCATTGGGCTAGTAAATGCATATTCTCCCATGGATAGCTTGATTTTATGGCACTTTCCAAATAAATTTATTGTTCCTCCATTTGCAACCATCACTTGACACTCTGGTGCTGGATATAAGAAGAAATTCAATTCTTTTGCTACCTTACAATGAATACAATTATGGGTACTTCCTGAATCAATCAACACTATTACCTTTTTCTTCTTGATTTTTCCTTCTATCTTAATTGTTTGAGGAGTGATAATTCCTGCCAATGCATTACAAGATATGGTCAGATTCATTTCTTCTTTATCTAGGCTTTGTTCCTGGAGTATATCCTCTTCTTTTGACCTTTCTTGCTCCTTTTCTTCTTTCTCTTCACAATCTATGTAGAATAATGTATTCTCAGCACACTTATGACCTTTAGTGTATTTGCTATTACAACTGTAACAAAGCCCTTTTGCTCTTTTTTCTTCCAATTGTTGTGGTGTCAACCTTATAGGTTGTGGAAGACTAGGGGCAACAAGACTTCCGTCTTTATAGTTGTGAGTGGTATGCTTCCTGGTTGCCATAATTTTGCTTTCCATTTTTCTTGCTAACCTGATGCCTTCTCTAATGAATCAGGTTCCCAAAGGCGAACATCAATGTTGGATATTATCCTTTAAAGTCCCTACGAACACATCAATCCTATGCTCCTCTGGAATATTTTTTACCCTTATGTTGAATTTTTGGAACTCCTCAATGTGCTCCATTATTGAACCCTTTTGTTTGAGACTTATCAATTGGCTAAAAAAAGTGTTTCTTTTTGTATTCTCATAATGTGCTATCAATTCTTCAGTAAAAATTGCCCAAGTGATAAATTTTTTACGAGAGAAAAGCCATTGATACCATACAAACTGATTTGGTTCCAAATATAAAGTTGCAATACGTGCCTTTTATGTGTTTTGCAGATTATTGAGATCGAAAAATTGCTCCATCTGTAATATCCATGTTGCGGGATCCTTGCCATCAAACTTCCTCATATCGATTTTTGGAATATGGTGGGTCTTTGATACAACATTAAAGTCTATGGAATCATGATTAAAATTTCTTTTGTTCTCATCGTGAGTTTCCTTTACTACCCTTTCACCATTAGTGACCCTTTCTTGTAGCAACTTATTCATATTTATCTTCAATTCTTCCATGTCTGTCTTCAAATCTATCTTCATATCGTCCATCTCAGCTTCCATGTCATTGATCTTAGCTTCTACACCTTTCTTTAAAAAATCCATCTTAGCTTCTACACATTTCTTTAAACCATCCATTTTAGATTCTGTTCCTTTTTGTGCAAGTGACACTTGTTGCACTTGGTCTCGTAATTTTGATATATCATGTTGCATTTCTCCCTCTTCTTCATGAGTCATGCTAGAGCTTTCAGGTCGCCTACTAGGTGTTTCCATTTTCTTTCCTCGGGGCATCAATTACTGATAATAATGCTTTACTATGCCCTTTCAATTCCTTCAGAATAATTTTTCAAACCAAGCTTAAGCAAACATTTAAAAAAAATATACCCACCTTTTTTCACTTTGTAGGAGCTCGATATTGCCTCTGATGTATCTTAGTAATTTCGAATCATCCAGTTCTGAAATTGTAATCTGAAGTAGCCCTTTGTGTCCCCTTTTAAATGCCACCAGTCTGACCCCAATTGGATTCTCCAATGAAGAGTTATGCCAAATCTTCCACAGTAACCTGATTATAGACTAATTCAGTAGAGCGAACTTGTACGACGTGCCACGTGTCCTTGTTTTGACCTTTGTCTCTGAAAAATATATACAAGAAACTATAGTCTGTCCTCTTTCTATACCTTCTTACAAAATTTCAATCTGATACTCAGAGAGAAAGTTATGACGATTTTCCCCAGGTCACTTGTTCTGAATGTAATTCAGGATTCTGCAAAAGGACCAACTTCCTCATATCATATCTCCAAAAATATAGCACAAAAGGCTCTGAAATTTGGACCTAAGATTTAGCATGAAGTATTCTCAAACAGGTTTTGTTTTAAGCTTCTGAAACATCGCAGAAAAAAAGTTACAGCGAAAATGCCACGATGGCCTGTTTGGAGTAGCGAAACCCTAGAATCCAAAGCTATGATACCAAATGTTATGAAACCAGCTCCAGAATAGATAGAAAAGATACATCAACGCCTTAGAATTCAGCCTCTTCGAGTGGGAAACCTCCTTTACATTACATAAATTGACAATTCTTGGATGATTCAAATGACAAAACCTCCTTTCTATATATAGGAGTCTAAGGAGTCACAATATAACCCAACGGAATTAACAATAATAATATAAAGCCACAAAAATAACAATAGAGGGATTCTATGGGGCACAGTAATAACAATATTGTTACAATAGGGGCACAAAAATATTAATAAGGGGTACGACTACAATAGTAATGGGGTAATCACTAGTATTATAGGGACCCAACACTATTTACTTGGGAATTAATTTGTTTTATTTTCTGATAATTCTACATTACAGTACGTGACGCTGCAACATAAGCTGAACCACAAGCATGTAAAATGGGTTGAGTACTTGCAAAGTTTTATGTTTGTCTTGAAGCATATCAGTGGACAGGCCAACAAGGTAGCAGATGCATTGATTAGAAGATCTTTTCTCTTACAGGAGAATACGACACAAGTACTGGGTTTTGAGTGCTTGACAGACTTGTATTAGACAGATGTAGATTTCAATGAGGCTTATGAAGCCTGCCAGAATCCTTTGTCGAGGAACAATAGTCAATGGGTGGACTATAAATTACAGGAGAAGCTATTGTTTAAAGGGGGACGACTATGTATTCCTGACTGTTCGATGAGGGAGAACATCCTTCGGGAGAAGCACAGCGGAGGTCTTACTAGACATTTCGACATTGACAAGACCTTAGAACAACTCAACCATTTTTATTTTTGGCCAAAGATGCAAAGGGGTGTGCATCGATTTGTAGCTAGATGTAAAGTGTGTCAGTTGTCAAAAGGACATAGTCAAAATCCGGGACCCTATACACAACTGCTTATTCCAAGTAGACCGCGCGGGACTCAGTCAGCTTGGATTTTGTCTTGGGTCTACCAAGAATGCAACAAGGTTATGACTTTGTGATGGTGGTAGTGGACCGATTCTAAAAGATGGCACATTTCATCCCTTGTAGGAAAACTAGTGATGCCACTCATGTAGCACACTTGTTTTTTATAGAGCTAGTCAGGCTACACAGCCTGCCTAATTCCATTGTTTCCGATAGGGACGTGAAATTTAAAGGACACTTTTCATGCACCTTGTGGAAAAAGATGGACACAGAGTTAAGTTTTAGCTCTGCTTATCACCCACAAACTGACGAGAAAATAGAGGTGGTCAATAGGAGCTTGGGAAACCTACTATGAAACTTGATTAGAGAAAATTCACAGATATGGGATCATGTACTTAACCAGGTGGATTTCGCTTACAGCGACTCACCGAATCACAACATAGGATACAGTCCATTTCAGATCTTATATGGCATGCATCCTCATGGAGTGCATGAGTTACAAGATTTGTGACAACAAGAAAGACGGAGTGTTGATGGGGAATATTTTTCCAAAGCAATGAAAGACCTACACAAGAAGGTAAAGATGAAGTTGTAGGACAACAGTCAAAAGTATAAGTAGTGGGCAGATCTAAAACATCGAGAGGTACAGTTTCATGGGGGGGATGAATTCCTTGCACATTTGCATAGAGAACGGTTTCCTAGGGGTGAATATAACAAACTGAAATATAAAAAGATTTTCCCTTGCAAAATTCTGCGTAAATTTTTAGGCAATGCTTAGGAATTACAGCTACCACCAGGAATAGGCATATCACCTATCTTCAACGTGGCAGATCTATTTCCATACACTGCTAGTCCTAAAGACGACAGTACAACACAGCCAGAACAAGATACCTAGGTGGAAATAGGTTCTTCGATGAAGAAAATTCCTTCGGGTCAGCCCCTTGAGATCGAGAGAATTCTCGACACACAGGTGGCCAAGCACACTCGTAGGAAAGAGATTTTTAGTACCTTGTCAAGTGGAAGAACCGTCCCATTGAGGACAGTTCGTGGCTTGATGCGACACAGATACAATGTGCAAGATATTCTATTGAGGAGCTCATGGAGAGGAGCCATGAACTTTTGTTATCCCAAGACCCTGATGCAGGATCATCTAGCTCAGGGCGAAAAAAAACAAACGTGTTTGTTTCATAGGTTACATGTAGACAAGTTGACAAGTCATTGTACCTGAATCTTTTAATTCCTTTAAGTTCTAGCATTTAGGAGTTGACAATATGTTATATTTCCTTAATCTCTTTTAATTTCTTTTAGTTGTTATTCTGAATTAATCATAGAATTTAGGTGAACAGAAAATTAAATAGTTATTCAATGTAACTTCTTGTAAATGTTGGAAGTTACAAAAATTGCTCAATGAATCATACAAAAGAAGAAAAATGAGACACTGAAAGGATTGATTCGATCAGAGCAGAAAACTGAAATACAAATCATACAAGAATTTTTCAAGATCATCCATGTCCATTCGCAACTGAATCTACTTTGTTCATTTATTTTCTTTTCTCATTGCATAACAATATTGGATGCATTAAAAAAATATAGTGTTAAGGATTGGTGAAACAATGTTTTGTTACAGGCATCAGAAGAGCGAAAGAGTTGACGAGACCGAGAACAGGTGGGTGTGAACACAACGAACCCACAAATGAAGTCACAGCCAAGGACCAAAGGAAAGAAAATAGAAAGATTTTAGAAATACTATAGGCGTACAGTTACCAAAACACATTGTACATTTTGACAAAGACAACCACCAGAATAACCAGAAGGTTCCACGCAAGCATAAAATTATCATAAAAACCATAAGGTAAAATTTCCACCGAAATACTATAATTTCCTTTCATGAAATAGCGCACAGTAGTGTTTATACAAATATTCAAAACAGTAAAAAAAATTCCATGGATAAGTTACATTGCATATTTCAATAAATAATCCAGACTCAAAAACCCTAATAGCATTGATAAGGTAAGCCAAACTATAAGTGCCAAGACCATTACAGATAGAGGGCCTTCATGCCCAGAACTTATCGACAAAGTTAGCTTATTAAGACAATAGAGAGGAGAGTCGAAGCTCAGCTAAAAACCATAGGCATTAATAAGTGAAATCAGGAAAAGACCCTATCTGTTTGGGTCAGCAACAACTGAATCGTGGAACAGAGCCATAGAGCACACCTGAGGTGCCGATGAGCCACTTGCAAGAGTAACCATCAAATACATTACAGACCTGAGGGTGTAGAAGCTTAAAAGCAAAAGATTAAGCAGAGCAAGGGTTTGCCAATACAGACACTTACCAGGAAGGCAATGTTGGACTGGAAAAGATTCTCGACTGGTCGCCAACCACCAAGGGAACCCTACTCACACAAGAGCGAGTCCCTTAGTACCACAGAAAAGATGAAAGAGTAAGAAAATCATGGAGGGAGGACTTACCATTATTGGGATAGAAGCTGAGACTGAACGTTGAGACCCTTGACAGTAGCAACTTGGTGCATTACAGTTAAAGAGTAGTTAAACAACAGATAAATTTGGTGAAGAAAGACAACATCATAATACCAAGAGCATATATGAAATAGTGACCACAAAAAGCATCCACAAGAACCAAAAAATAGAGCAACCCAGTAGCAGACCACCAACAGAACTAGTGACTCGAGAAGAGACTGAAACCAAAGCGCCATCAAACCAAACCAACCACAGTCACCAAGGAATAGTCGAGAAACCTTCTCAAACAACAGAGGATGGCCAGAATGCCAAATGAACGGAGAGTGGGAGACTAAACCAAAGGTAGGAATGCACATCTCGAGAAAGGGATAGGTGTTCCTTCACAATAAATGCCATGCACCAAGTAGTAAATAGGACAATCAAAATATCTACCACTAAGCCACTGAGAGTCTTATCCACATAATCACCACATTAATCATTGTGTTAATCGTTTAATGAAATCACAAAGTTTCAAAGTCCTGGTCCCATCATATTTTTGTCATTTTCATGGGTTTTTCTAGGTGCGACAGTGTTTTTTAGCCTAGCCTTTCCATTTCTAGATAACCATGGCGTGATGGTGTTCTCATGTTTTGGTTGAGTTGGATGGCTTGATGGATTTAAAGCTGAGTGAGGTGGATCTCTTATTAAAATAACACAAGGCCTAGTAACCCCAAAACTAGACTATGGGTTGCGGTAAAGCTGGATTTTGTGCTGCCTCAGTGGGCCTATGAATCCTCAACTGATGAATGGTGGGATATATGGTAAAGCCTAGAGGTGGATGCTCTCCATCAAACATAGTAATAAGAGGATGAGACATACAGTAAATCATGGAGAGTGGAGTCTCGGTTATGGCCTAGTGATTTGATGTGGATTGTGGTAAAGCATAGGCACTAGGATATAGGAAAAATCATCACGATGAAGGTGGAGAAATGTGGTGGAATCCATGCATTTTTTTACCTAGTTATTTGGTGGAGCTCATGGTAAATCTTGTTATTACATGTTTTCTTTTCCTAGTGATCCAGTGTGGATTGTGGTAAATCCTAGTTTCTATTGATGAGGGTGAGTGGTTTAGCCTCAGTATTCCCTAGTTAGTTATTTTGGTTTGAGTCCCACAATCATGCTTGGGATATGGAATGAGGGTGATTGGATGAAGAGAGATTTGGCTCAGCCAATCTATGGTCAGGTGGAATTTGGTAGACCCATACCAGGTTGACGTTTTCATTCAGTAATAAGAGATTCTTTTCTTCGTATCTTATGTGTAAATGTACTGGTTTATATGTGGAATCTATGGCTTATGTATCCTTCATATTTATATTGTTATTATGTTGGTTATAAGCATGTATTATGATAATGGTGATGTATGGCTCTCCCCATGTTTTGATTTGGAAATGAATGAACAATGTATCTATGACCTAATAGATTATAATGCAGCTAATGATATAATGGAAAAATGCTTCTTAGCAATTCTCAAATAAGTATGAGAGCCCTATGCTCATATTTGTTGTTTAAACCTGTAGATTACATATTTGTGACATGTTTTACAAAATGATTTTCATGGCTAGTAGGGGTTCAATAAAGTCATGTTCAAGTAATTTCATTTGTATCATTATTTTGTCATTATCTTTCAGTTCTGAAAGTGTCATGGATTTTTGGGTAGTGACTTGTCCTTTGGCCTAGAAAAGTTGCACAAATCCCAAAGTCACATGCACAAGACTGAGGAGAGAGGTCCCTAGATGCACCCATGCCTTACAGTTGGAGTGACTGGAACCTTCCAAACACACCCTTGTCCATATCAGGGGAGCATCGAGGGGTTTAATGGTCTAAAAATCAGTGGGACCCAGGGGCTAATCATGGGGATGAGTGGGAAGGCTTCTGGAAGTCCCGTAGCAAGTATAAAAGGTTTATGTTGTGGATTTCTATCAATTCCACTTCCTTAAGGTCACCTAGGAGGTTGAATCCCATAATAGTGGCCTCTTGTCGCATATTTACCCTGTTGGCTGGTTACTTGGATAGATGTGGGATGGGGGTGTTATAGAGTGGTATGAGAGTGTGTTTTATTATCTTTGGGTGGTTTTTGGTTTCCGTTCTCCTTGTGTTCTATCCGATATCACATAGTGGTATCGAAGCATGGTTCAATCGTTGGATTGGATGGGTGGAATGTATTTTCCATGCATGCATGTTAGTTTCATATGTGTTCTTTATGTTTTTGGACTATGTGCTTGTTGTGTGTGCATGGTGGTGGTCATTGTTGCATGTCGGTTGTATAGACATTTGTTATGCATGTCAGGCTCTATAAGTTTTTTTGCATGCATTGTTATGATTATGGTTATGCCTGCATAATAGGTTAGATATGAATTGAGAGTTCATTGTATGAAATTATGTCATCATGATGTTATTGATATGTTATGATGATAATGAGTTGGTTGAGATAAAGTAGGAGATGCAGACCATTAGACTAAGGTTGAAGCACTAGACTTTCGGGTAAGAGAAGATCATCACACATGTATTGTATGTTTGGCATGTAGGTATGCTAGTTAATGGATTGTTATATTCATTAGGGTTATAAATATGTTGGTCATTTTATTGTTGTTGTGGTTACATGCATGGTAGATGCTAGTGAATCAGTGTGGTCATATAGTCATGAATGATAGTAACTTGTTGTTATATGCAATGTTGTTGTTGTTGTTGTTGTCATCTTATGTTAGTTAACTTGATGATTAGGGTTATAGCATTAATATCTTGATGTTATATGTATCATGAAAAATTGGATTGGCCTATGTAGATGATCATGGTTATGAAATTCAAGTATGAGTTAATATGTTGTGATAATATGTCATACTAATCTAGACTGATTCTGCAAATGTGAATGTTATGCATGACTAAAAATTGTTTATGATTTTATGATGTGAACATGTTAGCTAGTTACTCTTATGGATATCATGACCTTATTTATGTTTGAGTTGATATGTTGTGAATTTATATCGTGCTAATCTATCTTGATTGTGCAAACAAGATAGTCTCCCCAGAGATACATTAAGGTATGAGTTTTCTTATGGCGTATATTTGGTGCTTGATTGTTTGATTATGGCATCTATTTGGTGTTTGATTGTTTGGTGTCTATTATGTCATCTAGTTGATTTATCTAACATGGTATGTTTATAGTTTGTTTGAATGTTTGATTAATTGCATGATATGAGTATGTGTCTCTAATATTGCATGAAGAAATGATCTTGTTTTAAGATGGTCGTACTAACACATATGTGTTGAGACAGCTGATATGTACTTGACTATAACATTATGTATTATGACTGATGAATGTGAGTTTATTTTGATTATGACATGGTTGTTAGACTTTGTGAAGGCTGATTTTCAAGTAATAGATATGTCGCCTTGATCATTGGAATAGGTAATCGACATGTGTGAACAATTGTAGCAGACATGCTTGGTATTAGCATGAAAAGGTAATAGTTGATTTGTTTATAAAACTACCCATTGGGTGATTTGAAAGTACATAGTAAGTCTCAATTGTAGTAAGGTAAATGTAAATGAAAGGAATTGGGTGATATTTCCTTTGTCTATGTTTGGAAACCACAATTCCAAACGAATGAGTGCTTTGCATACATGAAGTATTCGTAACCCTCATTTGTCTGGAATTATGTGGATATGTGCTATATTCATGGACATGTATTTGACAGGTATAACAACTAGTGTCTAGTTATAGCTAGATCTATCAAGGGAATCAGAGTCCCTTGAGACATGGAAAAAATGTGTTCAGCTACAAGGCAACGTGCTTGGCATAACAAAGTAAGCTAACTAGTGTATTTATATATTTATTTATATACTGACAATTATGTGTGTTGAACATAGCAGCAAGAAATGATAAAAAGAGAATCCATAAATTCCAATTTTAATTTGTCCTTCAATTAAAATTGTGAATTAAAATTGAATTTAGTCTTACCAGTTTCTTGGAAATAATTAATTAAGTTATTTTGACTTAATTAGTTGGAGAAATTCAAGTTAGAAGTATTTATGAAGTCATGCAGTAGTTATCCCTTAAATTAAGGAGATTATCCATTAATTAAGGAGATAAGATTGAGTTATATTTGAGTTGTAATTAGTTAGCTCAGTTTACAAAGTTAATTCTAGTTAAATTAGTTCCAAACAATTTGAGGAACTAATAGAGAGTTATTAGTCAGTTGATGCATGCATGCACTCAACCAGTGTACCTGAGATAATTGAATATTCCCTCATCTGAAACTCATGCATGTTTATTCTGAGAAAGACCCAGTTGAGATTAAATGTCAAGGACAATGTACTATCAGTTGCATGTGTTTTCCTATAAAGGAAACTCATGCATATAGTCAAAGAAAGGTTCCTTGAGGATTGCACAGTTCTAACAGTGTGTTAGAGCAGTGTTCCACTTGGTGAGGTGAGAATCATCCACTAGGAAGAGCGCAAGGAAATAAGAGCTTCGAGGGCAGAGAGGAAGGATTGGGAGAAGCCTCAATTGCCTATGAGCATACAAGAGTATTGTATTAAGAGCTGGCTAGCCATGAGAGCTAAGGCTTTTTATAATTCTGATGTATTTCCACATTGTATGATAATACAACTAGTGGTGTTTTTAGCTGATGCCTTCCCCAAAGTATTTTTATGTATATTATGCATTGATTCTTCTTCTTCTGGTTATATGTGTTCAGATCTATCTCGCTCAATCTTTAAGCTTTTGCAAATTGATAGTAGAAGAAGGTTATAGTATTTTGCTTTAGTTATATTGCATTATCGGGTTAATTTACAGTCAAATTTTCTACATGATCTTAGTGCAAGATTTGTAGAGAATTTTTAGAATTTCTACATGGTATCAGAGCCAAGTTTATCGGAGCAGTGAATAATATACAGAGAAGAGAATTCAAAATTTTGAATTTCGGGGTTGCAAGTGCAAATTGAATTCATATCATACTTCAATTAGGATCGGACATTATGCGACTAAATGCCCATTGAATAAACCCAAGAAGGAATCCTCGGAAGGATCGGGAGATGAGGGATTAGCCTCTTAGTTCAAAATGGAATTTACCCTCATCACATGCATGATGTCATCAATGATGGGTTGTGTCTGGTATCTTGACAGTGGAGCCTCATTCCACATGACTGACGATAAAATTTTATTCAGTACCTTGGATGAGGAAGACCTCAAGATGCGCATAGAGATGGGTGACGACAGAAGGTATAATGTTTCAGGAGTGGGCATGGTTGCTTTTCAGAGGAAGCATGGAGTTGCTATTAGCTTGACAGATGTGAAGTATGTGCCTGGACTGAAGAAGAACTTGGTATCATTCACGATGTTGGAGGACAAAGGCTGCGATGTTGTCTTTAGTAAGGGAAAGGTTTTCCTTAGACACATCACCACGAGAGAGGTGAAATAGATCGGTTCATGAGTTAAAACCCTGTATGCTCTTGAGGTTTCAAGATGCATGTAAAGCCTTGAGCAGCAAGGCAAATGTTAGAGACTTGGTGGTTAAGAGGGATAGTAAAATACCTCTCAATATGCAGCCCCTGAAGAAGTCTCAGACAATTGTGGAGGAGCCACAATTGGAGAAGTGGGCAGAGGGATCACATGTAGCCATAAATCTAGGTGTGAGATGGGGCGATGTGAAGTGATAGTCCCAAGAAGGCTGAAATTGGGTAGGGTCCATTGAGAGGTTTTATCTCATGAATCGTACCCTGCTAAGGGAGCCCAAAGTACATAGTAGCAGGAGGAATCCGTGAGGTTGATGCAGTTAGAGATCAAGGTGACAGAGGCTAGAGTAGTCAGATATTGAAGAGTGCAGAGAAGGATTGAAAACAATGTAGAAAGGCAGAGTCAGCAGATGCACAAATTTTTCAGTTGATAGAGGCAATAACAATCAGAGAGTTTGATGACAGATGCATCATATTGATTCAAGTTGGACGTTTTTTGTTTTTGGAGTTGTTGGAGCAACAACACTAGAGAAAAGTGTTGCATGCATAACATTCCAAAGGTTCACGATCAAGATCAAGTTGAATTCCTTTCTTGTTGGGAGGGAGTGTTGAAAACAACAACAAGAAATGATAAAAATAGAATCCAGAAATTCCAATTTTAATTTGTCCTTAAATTAAAATTGTGAATTAAAATCGAATTTAGTATGACCAGTTGCTTGGAAATATTATTTAAGTTATTTTGACTTAATTAGGTGGAAAAATTCAAGTTAGAAGTCTTTCTGAAGTCATGCAACAATTATCCCTTAAATTAAGGAGATACGATTGAGTTATATTTGAGTTGTAATTAGTTTGCTAAGTTTACTGAGTTAATTCTAGTTATAATAGTTCCAAATTGTTTGAGGAACTAATAGAGAGTTATTAGTCAGTTGATGCATGCATGCACTCAACTAGTGTACTCCAGATAACTAAAGATTCCCTCATCAGAAACTCATGCATGTCTATTCTGAGAAAGACCTAGTTGAGATTAAATTTCAAGGATAGTATACTATGAGTTGCATGTGTTTTCCTATAAAGGAAACTCTTGCATGTAGTCAAGGAAATGGTCCTTGAGGATTGCATAGTTCTGACAGTGTGTTAGAGAAGTGTTCCACTTGGTGAGGTGAGAATCATCGACTAGGAACATCGGAAGGAAATAGGAGCTTGGAGGGAAGAGAGGAAGGCTTGGGAGAAGCTTTGATTTGCTGTGAGCATCTAGGAGGATTGTACTAAGAGCTTTCTAGATGTGAGAGCTAAGGCTTTTTGTAATTATGATGTATTTCCACCTTGTATGATAATACAGATTGTGGAGTTTTTCGCTGAGGCTTTCCCCAAAGTATTTTCATGTATATTGTGAATTGATTCTTCTTCTTCTGGTTATATGTGTTTAGCTCTATCTTGCTCAATCTCTAAGCTTCCGCAAATTGATAGTTGAAGTAGGTTATAGTATTTTGCTTTAGTTATATTGCATTATTAGGTTAATCTACAATCAAATTTTCGACATGATCTTAGTGTGAGATTTGTAGAGAATTTTCAGAATTTCTACATGGTATCGAGCCAAGTTTATCGAAGTAGTGAATAGTATATGGAGAACAGAATTTGAAGTTTGAATTTTGGGATTGCAGGTGCAAATTGAATTCATATCATACTTCAATTAAGATGGGACATTATGCGACTAAATGCATATCAAAGAATCCCAAGAAGGAATCCTCGGAAGATCAGAAGGTGAGGCATTAGCTTGTCAGTTCGAAATGGAATTTACCCTCATCACATGCATGGTGTCATCGATGATGGGTTGTGAGCCTCATTCCACATGACCGATGATAAAAGTATATTTAGTACCTTGGAGGAGAAATACCTCAAGATGTGCATAGAGATGGGTGATGATAGAAGGTATATTGTTTTAGGAGTGGGCATGGTTGCTTTTCAGAGGGAGCATGGAGCTCCTATAACCTTGATAGATGTGAAGCATGTGCCTGGACTAAAGAAGAACTTGGTATCGTTCATGATGTTGGAGGACAAAGGCTACGATGTTGTCCTTAGTAAGGGAAGGGTATTCCTTAGACACATCACCATGAGACTGGTGAAACAGATAGGTTCACAAGCTAAAAATTTGTATGCTCTTGAGGTTCAAGATGCATGCAAAGCCTTGAGGAGCAAGGCAAATGTTAGAGACTTGGTGGTTGAGAGGGAGAGTAAATTACCTCTGAACATGCAGCCCCAGAAGAAGTCTCAGATAATTGTGGAGGAGCCACAATTGGAGAAGTGGGTAGAGGGATCACATGCATCCATAACTCCAGGTGTGAGGTGGGGCAATGTGAAGTGATAGTCCCAAGAACGCTAAAATTGGGTAGGGTCCATTGAGATGTTTTAACTCATGGATCATACCTTGCTACGGGAGCCCAAGGTACATAGTAGTGGGCGGAATCAGTGAGATTGATGCAGTTAGAGATCAAAGTGACAGAGGCTAGAGTAGTTAGATACTAAAGAGTGCGGAGAAGGATCGAAAACAGTGCAGAAAGGCAGAGTCAGCAGAAGCACAAAGTTTTCAGTTTATAGAGGCAATAGCAGTCAGAGAGTTTGATGACAGATGCATCATACTGATTCAGGTTGGATTCTTTTTTGTTTCTGGAGTTGTTGGAGCAACAACAGTAGAGAGAAGTGTTGCATGCATAAAATTCCAAAGGTTCATGATTGAGATCGAGTTGAATTCCTTTCTTTTTGGGAGGGAGTGTTGAAAATAGCAACAAGAAATGATAAAAATAGAATCCAGAATTCCAATTTTAATTTGTCCTTCAATTAAAATTGCGAATTAAAATCGAATTTAGTTTGACCAGTTGCTTGGAAATAATTAAGTTATTTTGGCTTAATTAGTTGGGGAAATTCAAGTTAGAAGTCTTTTTGAAGTCATCCAACAGTTATTCCTTAAATTAAGGAGATAAGATTGAGTTATATTCGAGTTGCAATTAGTTTGCTCAGTTTACTGAGTTAGGTCCAGTTACATTAGATCCAAACTATTTGAGGAACTAATAGAGAGATATCATTGAGTTGATGCATGCATGCAGTCAACCAGTGTACTGCAGATAACTGAATATTCCCTCATAAAAAATTCATGCATGTCTATTATGAGAAAGACCCAGTTGAGATTAAATGTCAAGGACAATATACTATCAGTTGCATGTGTTTTCCTATAAAGGAAACTCATGCATGCAGTCAAGGAAAGGTTCCTTGAGGATTACAAAGTTCTGATAGTGTGTTAGAGAAGTGTTCCACTTGGTGAGGTGAGAATCATTAACTAGGAACAAACAGAAGGAAAAAGGAGCTTAGAGGGAAGAGAGGAAGGCTTGAGAGAAGCTTTGATTTCTTATGAGAATCCAGGAGGATTGTACTGAGAGCTGGCTAGATGTGAGAACTAAGGTTTTGTGTAATCCTGATGTATTTCCACCTTGTATGATAATACAGATAGTGGGCTTTTTAGCTGAGGCTTTCCCCAAACTATTTTCATGTATATTGTGCATTGATTCTTCTTCTTTTGGTTATATGTGTTCAACTCTATCTTGCTCAGTCTTTAAGCTTTCAAAAATTGATAGTAGAAGTAGGTTATATCATTTTTCTTTAGTTGTATTGCATTATCTGGTTAATCTACAGGCAAATTTTCTACATGATCTTAGTGCGAGATTTGTAGATAATTTTCAAAATCTCTACATGGTATTAGAGCCAAGTTTATCGGAGTAGTGAACATTATACATAGAAGAGAATTTTAAGTTTGAATTTCAGGGTTGTAGGTGCAAATTGAATTCATATCATACTTCAATTAAGATGGGACATTATCCGACTAAATACCCATTGAAGAAGCCCAAGAAGGAATCCTCGGAAGGATCAGAAGGTGAGGTATTAGCCTTTCAGTGTGAAACGGAATTTACCCTCATCGCATGCATGGTGTCATCGATGATGGGTTGTGTTTGGTATCTTGACAGTGGAGCCTCATTCCTCATGACCGACGATAAAAGTTTATTCAGTACCTTCGAGGAGAAAGACCTCAAGATGCACATAGAGATGGGTGACGACGGAAGGTATAGTGTTTCAGGAGTGGGCACCATTGCTTTTCAGAGGGAGCATGGAGCTCCTATCACCTTGACAGATGTGAAGTATGTGCCTAGACTGGAGAAGAACTTGATATCGTCTGTGATGTTGGAGGACAAAGGCCACGATGTTGTCTTTAGTAAGGAAAGGTTTTGCTTAGACACATCACCACGAGACAGGTGAAATAGATCAGTTCACGAGTTAAAAACCTATATGCTCTTGAGGTTCAAGATGCATGCAAATCCTTGAAGAGCAAGGCAAATGTTAGAGACTTAGTGGTTGAGAGGGAGAGCAAATTACCTTTGAACATGCAGCCCCAGAAGAAGTATCAAACAATTGTGGAGGAGCCATAATTGGAGAAGTGGGTAGAGGGATCACATGCAGCCATAACTCCAGGCGTGAGGTGGGGCCATGTGAAATGATAGTCCCAAGATGGCTAAAATTAGGCAAAGTCCATTGAGAGGTTTTATCCCATGGATCGTACCTTGCTACAGGAGCCCAAAGTACATAGTAGCGGGCGGAAACAATGAGATTGATGCGGTTAGAGATCAAAGCGATAGAGGCTAGAGTAGTTAGATACTGAACAATGCAAAGAAGGATTGACAACAGTGTAGAAAGGCAGAGTCAGCAGAAGCACAAAGTTTATAGTTGACAAAGGCAATAAGAGTTAGAGACTTTGATGACAGATGCATCATACTGATTTAGGTTGGATGTTTTTTTGTTTCTAGAGTTGTTGGAGCAACAACACTAGAGAGAAGTGTTGCATGCATAACATTCCAAAGGTTCACGATTGGGATCGAGTTGAATTCCTTTCTTGTCAGGAGGGAGTGTTTAAAATAGCAACAAGAAATGATAAAAATAAAATCTAGAAATTCCAATTTTAATTTGTGCTTGAATTAAAATCGAATTTAGTCTCACCAGCTGCTTGGAAATAATTAATTAAGTTATTTGACTTAATTAGTTTGAGAAATTCAAGTTAGAAGTCTTTTTGAAGTCATGCAACAATTATCCCTTAAATTAAGGAAATTATCCCTTAATTAAGGAGAGAAGATTGAGTTATATTTGAGTTGTAATTAGTTTGCTCAGTTTACTGAGTTAAGTCCAGTTAAATTAGTTCCAAACTATTTGAGGAACTAATAGAGAGTTATCAGTTAGTTGATGCATGCATGCACTCAACCAGTGTACTCCAGATAACTGAAGATTCCCTCATCAGAAACTCATGCATGTCTATTCTGAGAATGACCCAGTTGAGATTAAATGTCAACGACAATATACTATCAATTACGTGTGTTTTCCTATAAAGGAAACTCATGCATGTAGTCAAGGAAAGGTTCCTTGAGGATTGCATAGTTTTGATAGTGTGTTAGAGAAGTGTTCCACTTGGTGAGGTGAGAATCATCGACTAGGAACAGTGGAAGGAAATAGGAGCTTGGAGGGAAAAGAGGAAGGCTTGAGAGAAGCTTTGATTTCCTGTGAGCGTCTAGGAGAATTGTACTGAGAGCTAGATAGATGTGAGAGCTAAGGCTGTGTAATTCTGATGTATTTCCACGTTGAGATAGTGGGGTTTTTAGCTGAGGCTTTCCCCAAAGTATTTTCATGTATATTGTGTATTGATTCTTCTTCTTCTGGTTATATGTGTTCTGCTCTATCTTGCTCAGTATTTAAGCTTCCACAAATTGATAGTAGAAGTAGGTTATAGTATTTTGCTTTAGTTATATTGCATTATCGGGTTAATCTACAATCAAATTTTCTACATGATCTTAGTGCAAGATTTGTAGAGAATTTTCAGAATTTCTACATGGTATCAGAGCCAAGTTTATCAGAGTAGTGAACAATATAAGAAGAAGATAATTCAAAGTTTTAATTTCAGGGTTGTAGGTGAAAATCAAATTCAGATCATACTTCAATTAAGATGGAACATTAGGTGACTAAATTCCATTGAAGAATCCCAGAAAGGAATCCTCAGAAGGATCGGAAGGTGAGGCATTAGCCTCTTAGTTTGGAATGGAATTTACGCTCATCACATGTACGGTGTCATCAATGATGGGTTGTGTTTGGTATCTTGATAGTGGAGCCTCATTCCACATGACTGACGATAAAAGTGTATCCAGTACCTTGGAGGAGAAAGACCTCAAGATGTGCATAGAGATGGGTGACGACAGAAGGTATAATGTTTCAAGAGTGGGCACGGTTGCTTTTTAGAGGGAGCATGGAGCTCCTATCACCTTGACATATGTGAAGTATGTTCCTGGACTGAAGAAAAACTTGGTATCATTCACGATTTTGGAGGAAAAATGCTACGATGTTGTGTTTAGTAAGGGAAAGATTTTCCTTAGACACATCACCATGAGACAGGTGAAACAGATCAGTTCGTGAGTTAAAAACCTATATTCTCTTGAGGTTCAAGATGCATGCAAAGCCTTGAGGAGCATGGCAAATGTTAGAGACTTGGTGGTTGAGAGGGAGAGTAAATTACCTGTCAACATATAGCCCCAGAAGAAGTATCAGACAATTATGGAGGAACCACAATTGGAGAAGTGGGTAGAGGGATCACATGTATCCATAAGTCTAGGTGTGAGGTGGGGTGATGTGAAGTGATAGTCCCAAGAAGCCTAAAATTGGGTAGGGTCCATTGAGAGATTTTATCTCATGGATCATACCTTGCTAAGGGAGCCCAGAGTACATAGTAGCGAGAGGAATTAGTGAGATTGATGCAGTTAGAGATCAAAGTGACAGAGGCTAGAGTAGTTAGATACTGAAGAGTGTAGATAAGGATTGACAATAGTGCAGAAAGGCAGAGTCAGCAGAAGCACAAAGTTTTCAGTTGATAGAGGCAATAGCAGTTAGAGACTTTGATGACAGATGCATCATACTTATTTAGGTTGGATGTTTTTTCATTTCTGGAGTTGCTGGAGCAACAACACTAGAGAGAAGTGTTACATGCATAATGTTCCAAAGGTTCACGATCGGGATCGAGTTGAATTCCTTTCTTGTTGGGAGGGAGTGTTGAAATAACAACAAGAAATGATAAAAATAGAATCCAGAAATTCCAATTTTAATTTGTCCTTCATTTAAAATTGTGAATTAAAATCGAATTTAGTCTCACTAACTACTTGGAAATAATTAATTAAGTTATTTTGAATTAATTAGTTGGAGAAATTCAAGTTAGAAGTCTTTCTGAAGTCATGCAACAATTATCCCTTAAATTAAGGAGATTATCCCTTAATTAAGGAGATAAGATTGTGTTATATTTGAGCTGTAATTAGTTTGCTGATTTTACTGAGTTAGGTCTAGTTAAATTAGTTCCAAACTGTTTGACGAACGAATAGAGAGTTATCAATCAGTTGATGCACGCATGCACTAAACCAGTGTACTCCATATAACTGAAGATTCCCTCATCAGAAACTCATGCCTGTCTATTCTGAGAAAGACCCAGTTGAGATTAAAAGTCAAGGACTATATACTATCAGCTGCATGTGTTTTCCTATAAAGGAAACTCATGCATGCAGTCAAGGAATGGTTCCTTGAGGATTGCACAGTTTTGACAGTGTGTTAGAGAAGTGTTCTACTTGGTGAGGTGAGAATCATCGACTAGGAAAGGCAAAAGGAAATAGGAGCTTGGAGGGCAGAGAGGAAGGCTTGAGAGAAGCTTTGATTTCCTATGAGCATCTAGGACGATTATACTGACAGCTGGCTAGATGTGAGAGCTAAGGCTTTATGTAATTCTGATGTATTTCCACCTTGTATGATAATATAGATAGTGGGGTTTTTAGCTGAGGCTTTCCCCAAAGTATTTTCATGTATATTGTGCATTGATTCTTCTTCTTCTGGTTATATGTGTTCAGCTCTATCTTGCTCAATCTTTAAGCTTCCGTAAATTGATAGTAGAAGTAGGTTATAGTATTTTTCTTTATTTATATTTCATTATCACATTAATCTACAGTCAAATTTTCTACATGATCTTAGTGAGAGATTTGTAGAGAATTTTCAAATTTTCTACATGGTATCAGAGCCTAGTTTATCAAAGCAGTGAGCAGTATATGGAGAAGAGAATTCGAATTTTGAATTTCGGGGTTGCAGGTGCAAATTGAATTCATATCATACTTCGATTAAGATGGGAGATTATGCAACTAAATGCCCATCGAAGAAGCCCAAGAAGGAATCCTCAGAATGATAGGAAGGTGAGGCGTTAGCCTCTTAGTTTGAAATGGAATTTACCCTCATCGCATGCATGGTGTCATCGATGATGGTTTGTGTTTGGTATCTTGACAGTGGAGCCTCATTCCACATGACTGACAATAAAGGTTTATTCAGTACCTTGGAGGAGAAGGACCTCAAGATGCGCATAGAGATTGGTGACGATGGAAGGTATAGTGTTCCAAGAGTGGGCACCGTTGCTTTTCAGAGGGAGCATGGAGCTCCTATCACCTTAACAGATGTGAAGTATGTGGTTGGACTAAAGAAGGACTTGGTATCGTTCACGATGTTGGAGGACAAAGGCTACGATGTTGTTTTTAGTAAGGGAAAGGTTTTCCTTAGACACATCAGCACGATACAGGTGAAATAGATTGGTTCACAAGTTAAAAACTTGTATGGTCTTGAGGTTCAAGATGCATGCAAAGCCTTGAGGAGCAAGGAAAATGTTAGAGACTTGGTGGTTGAGAGGGAGAGTAAATTACCTCTCAAAATGCAGCCCCAAAAGAAGTTTCAGACAATTGTGGAGGAGCCACAATTGGAGAAGTGGGCATAGGGATCACATGCAGCCATAACTCTAGGAGTGAGGTAGGGTGATGTTAAGTGAAAGTCCCAAGAAGGCTAAAATTGGCTAGGGCCCATTAAGACGTGTTATCTCATGGATCATACCTTGCTATGGGAGCCCAAAGTACATACTAGCAGGAGGAATCAGTGAGATTGATGTAGTTAGAGATCAAAGTGACATAGGCTAGAGTAGTCAAATAGTAAAGAGTGCAGAGAAGGATTGACAATAGTGCAGAAAGGTAGAGTCAGCAGAAGCACAAAGTTTTTAGTTGACAGAGGCAATAACAGTTAGAGACTTTGATGACAGATGCATCATACTGATTCGGGTTGGATGGTTTTTTGTTTCTGGAGTTGTCGGAGGAACAACACTAGAGAGAAGCATTGCATACATAACATTCCAAAGGATCAAGATCAAGATCGAGTTGAATTCCTTTCGTTGGGAGGGAGTGTTGAAAATAGCAACATGAAATGATAAAAATAGAATCCAGAAATTCCAATTTTAATTTGTCCTTGAATTAACATTGTGAATTAAAATCGAATTTAGTCTCACTAGCCGCTTGGAAATAATTAATTAAGTTATTTTGACTTAATTAGTTGGAGAAATTCAAGTTAGAAGTCTCTCTGAAGTCATGCATCAATTATCCCTTAAATTAAGGAGATTATCCCTTAATTAAGGAGATAAGATTGAGTTATATTTGAGTTGTAATTAGTTTGCTGAGTTTACTGAGTTAAGTCCAATTAAATTAGTTCGAAATTGTTTGAGGAACTAACAGAGATTTATCAGTCAGTTGATGTATGCATGCACTCAGCCAGTGTATTCCAGATAACTAAAGATTCCCTCATCAGAAATTCATGCATGTCTATTATGAGAAAGACCCAGTTGAGATTAAATGTCATGGACAATATACTATCAATTTCACGTGTTTTCCTATAAAGGAAACTCATACATGCAGTCAAGGAAAGGTTCCTTGAGGATTTCACAGTTCTGATAGTGTGTTAGATCAGTGTTCCACTTGGTGAGGTGAGAATCATTGACTAGGAACAACGGAAGGAAATCGGAGCTTGGAGGCCAGAGAGGAAGGCTTGAGAGAAGATTTGATTTCCTGTGAGCATCCAGGAGGATTGTACTGAGAGCCAGCTAGATGTGAGAGCTAAGGCTTTGTATAATATTGACGTATTTCCACCTTGTATGATAATACAGATAGTGGGGTTTTTAGTTGAGGATTTCCCCAAAGTATTTTCATGTATATTGTGCATTGATTCTGCTTCTTCTGGTTATATGTGTTTAGCTTGATCTTGCTCAATCTTTAAGCTTCTGCAAATTGATAGTAGAAGTAGGTTATAGTATTTTGCTTTAGTTATATTGCATTATCTGGTTAATCTACAGTCATATTTTCTACATGTTCTTAGTGCAAGATTTGTAGAATTTCTACAATGTGTTTATGGTAGTGTGATGCAAGAAGTTAACTAGCGAGAAAGGTTGCCATGAAATCTTGAAGAAGGATAGTGTTGAGCTTTCCATGGGAACCATGGGATTGAGTGATGGTTTCTATTGTTAGTCTTATTCTTTTGGCCTTTTTTTTATTTGTTGAGCTTGATTTATAACTTTTTTTATGTCCAGTGTATGGTCATACCAGTTTGTTTGCAGTGTCATATTATTATTGGTTTTCATGGTTTTCTTCTTGTTTGTGTTTGTTCTTGCCTTTTATCTTTTTAGGCTCTTGGAAATTGGTTGGGAAAGAGGAATGTTAACGAAGCTTAGGAAAAAATGAATGGTATTTGATAGGTGGTGTAAGACTTGAATGAATCTCATGTAGCTTTTAATCCCATACAAAACTTACCTGCATACGAATTCTAGTACATAGAAAATAAACAATGCGAGAGCATAACACATAAAACACATCTACCGAGAGATTTTCCCCTGGATCCTGAAACTGAGACTACCAGCTTGATTTTTCGTTATGTTCTTTCAATGTCACAATACATATTTATACATGTCGAAGCATCCAATACCATGGACCGAAAACCATCGTGTCCAAAACTATGGATTGAAAACCATCGCGTCTAAAACCATGTGCAAAAAATCATGCACAAAACCATACGTAGGTCCGCCGAACCTAATATAGGGTCGAAAAACAAAATTTTCTAGGGCACTTCCCTAGACCCCATCGAGTGGGGTTACCTGCACCCCTCAAACCCTCTGTGACTCCACCCGCTATGAAATCGGCGCAACGAAGGGGGGGCTCTGCCCCCCTTCTAGCCCCCCGTTTAATTATGTGGGCTAGTCGTGGAAAGAATATAACACAACCCAACATTCTCCCACTTGTTGTTTTATTTCCATAGGGGGCCACAAGAGAGCTTAGTCATTTATACAGCCCTTCAATGGCCATTGTTTCTCTACACCAAGAGAAGTTCTCAGAGCTCACAAATTTTGTCAATGCATCTGTAGTATTCTTCAAAGTGTCCACCTTTACCAGCAACACCTTTTTGTCTTCTATCATATCCCTCACAAAGTGATAATAAACATCAATGAGCTTTGTCTTTGAATGATATGTAGGGTTCTTTGTAAGAAAATTGCACTTTGGATGTCACAATCTATCCTTATAGCTCCCTATACTAACCCCATACTTGAACACAATATCTGCAACCAAATTGCTTCCTTGCTTGCATGAGTGGCTACCATGTATTCTGCCTCTGTAGAGTATAGTGCCACTTCAGATTGTTTTTTACTCATCCAATTGACTACACCTACAAATAGGTTAAACACATACCCACTTGTAGATATCCTCTGATCCAAATCTTCGGCCTAGTCTGTATCAACAAAGCCACGAATATCCAACACTTTGTCCAATCTTGGTCTTCCTTGGTAGCACAAACCATAATCACTAGTGACACACAAATACCTGAAAACTCGCTTCACTATTGTCCAGTGCTCCTTCCCTGGTTTTGATATATACCTGCTCAATACTCCCACTGCATGTGCAATGTCTAGTATAGTATAGACAATCACATCCATCAGGGTACCAACTGCACTTGCATATGGAACACGGGACATGTCCTCTTCCTCTTCTTATGTCTTGGGACACTGTTCAGCAGATA
>APFE031428588.1:137250-151748 GCA_000404065.3 Pinus taeda
ACTATCCTGCATATTAAACCTCTGCAATATTGTCTCGACATACTTCCTCTGGTTTAACCAGAGCTTCCTCTTTGCCCGATCTCTTTTAATTTCCATGCCCAAAAGATAGTTTGCAGCACCAAGATCTTTCATGTCGAATTTGGAGGACAAATGGGTCTTCAAATCTTGGATAATTTCTTTATCATTTTCAACCAGCAACATATCATCCACATACAAGACTAGATAAATAACATGGTCGCTAATTAATTTAAAATACACACAATGATTTGCTTTGCTTCTGGTGAAGCGAAGTCCTCGTATAAATGTATCAAATTTCTGATACCACATGATGACTGTTTCAACCCATACAGAGACTTCTTTAACTTGCATACCAGTTCTTTCTTACCCTTCATTGCAAAGCCTTCAAGTTGCTTCATGTAGATCTCCTCTTCCATATCCCCGTGAAGAAATGTTGTCTTTACATCGATCTGTTCTACCTCAAAATCAAAAGCAACAACAATAGATAAAAGTAATCTAATAGAAGTTACCTTGGCAATAGGCGAAAAAATATCATCAAAATCAATTTCCAGCTCCTGGGAATAACCTTTTGCTACCAATCAAACTTTGTATTTCTCCACCTTTCCTTCTACATTTGTCTTCTTCTTGAACACCCATTTGTTGCCAATGGGTTTCCTTCGAGCCGACAACTCCACTAGATCCCAAGCCTCATTTTTGTGAAAATATGCCATTTCATCAACCATGGCCTCTTTCCAGAGTTTTCCATCCTCTGAATCTACTGCTTCCTTCACAGTTTAGGGATCATCATCAGTGATAGATAAAGAAAAATTTGAACAGAAATCAGATGGACTATACCTTTCTGGCTGCCTTCTTTCTCGAACTGATCTTCTCACACCTGTAGTTTGTGGCTCTTCATCTTCTGATTCCTCCTCTGCTATAGAGTCTGATTCTCCCTCCTTTAGCTCAAACTCTATCTTCTCAGGTTCTTTCGGTTGGACTTCATGTCTAATAAAATATTTCACCTCTCTGAACACCACATCTCGTCTATACAAAACCTTCCTTGTTACTAGGTTCCGAAGCTTATAACCCTTTAAACCATCCTTGTACCCAATAAAGATGCACATTTTAGATTTACTATCCAACTTGGTTCGTTTCTCCTTTGAAAAATGTACATATGCATCACATCCAATACCCTCAGATGTGAAAGAGAGGGTTTCTTACCAGTCCATACCTCTTTTGGAGTCTTATCCTCCAATGCTAATGAAGGTGATCTGTTGACTAGGTAACATGTCGTCTCCACCACCTCTACCCAAAATTCTTGTGCTAACCCGGCACCAATGAGCATGCTTCTTTCCTTTCCATCAACGTCTTGTTCATCCTTTCTGCAACTCCATTTTTCTGAGGTGTACATGGAGTAGTCTTTTGTCGTTCTATACAACACTTCTTATAGAATTTTTCAAATTCCTTGCTGCAAAACTCTCCACCATTATCTGTCATCAACATCTTTATCTTCTTCTCTATCTGGTTTTCCACCAGAGCCTTAAATTCTTTAAACTTGTCAAATACTTCAGATTTATTCTTAAGGAAATATATCCATGTATTCCTTGAGAAGTCATCTATAAATGATACATACTACACAAACTTACCTAGTGATGGAACCTTCACAGGTCCAAACACATCACTATGCATAAGCTCTAATATCTGTTTTGCCCTCTTACCACCAGAGGGGAAACTCACCCGATTTTGCTTCCCATATAACAATTTTCACAGAAATAAAAATCCAGAGAGCTATTATTCATACCTTCTACCGTACCTTTACCATAAAGTATTTGAAGGCCCTTCTCTCCAATATGTCCAAGCCTTTGATGCCACAACATGGTATTCTCTCTAGCGACCACTAGATTTTCTACTACACTTTCATGAACCACAGAAGTCTTGCACCCATCAACAACAGTGCTACCTTGCAGCTTGTATAGAATTCCAGTATGAACTCCCTGCATCAATACCAGTGCTCCCCAAACCATCTTGCAGGTATCCTTCTCAAACACTGGTTTTACACCTGCATCATTGAGCTTGCTTACATAAATCAGATTTCTGGCCAATGCAGGAATATGTAGAACACCTGTAAGTGTTCTAACCCTTCCACCTTGAAACTTCAAGTTTACTTTTTTGCGACTGACGATTCTATCCTCCTATCATCCCCTAAGAAGACATCACCACCATTGTATTTCTCATACTCGTAGAACCACTCTCTATGGGGAGTGAAGTGAAAGGATGCACATGGGTCAATCAACCATGCCTCATGATCAACATATGTACTTGAAGAAGCCAAGTACACATCCCCACCTTCATCTGAGGTGGTTTTCACCTATGTAGAAGGAGCATCATCAGATCCCTTTCCTCTGTCAGGAGCTTTAGATTTACAGTCCCTTTTGTAGTGTCCTTCCTTTCCACATTTCTAGCACACCACCTTTACAAGTTTTACTGGAGATTTAGATCTCCCACTCGATGAATTATTTTTGTTTTTGTTCTGGGACCGTCCTCGTACAGATAAGGCATCACCATTCTGGATATCCATATTTTTTTGTCTCATCTCCCCCATCAGCAAGGATGAGACTATTTCATCAAATTGCAAGGTAGTTGTATTGCTACCTATTGCAATAACCAAACTATCCCATGAATCTGGTAGAGAACACAACAAACTGATGATTTTCTTCATCTGAAATTTTAATATCAATAGATAATAACTGACTTACCACAATATTAAATGTGTTCAAATGTTCTGTCACTGAGTCTCCATCTTTCATCCTCAGGTTGTACAACTTTTTCTATAGGATCAGTTTATTCACGAGAGACTTAGATTGGTACAAAGTCCCTAACTTGTCCCACAATTCCTTAGCCGTAGCTTCCCCTAATACATTTAGAAATACTGAATCTGAGACACACAATCATATTTTTCTCTTTTCCTTCCAATATAACTTCTTCCATTCTTCATTGGACACTCCTGTTGGTTTAGTACCCAGATTTACCGCAACCCATTGATCTTTATCCATCAACAGATCCTCCATCTTGAGTTTCCACAACTCAAAACTATGACCATTAAATTTCTCAATATCTATCTTTCCAGTTCTCGCCATCTTCTTTCACCACCAGAATCGATCTCGTATATCTCCCACTGAACAGGGTCCACCATAGGCCCGAGCGAAACCCCTTAGCAAAAAAGGTGTCCCCTTGAAGCCAAAACAACTTTGATACCAAATGTATTGTTTAACCCTGTATAGAAATTACCTGCATACGAATTCTAAAATAGAAAATAAACAATGTGAGAGCATAACATGTAAAACACATATACATAGAGATTTCCTCTAGATCCCAAAACCAGGACTACCATCTTGGTTTTTCATTATGTTCCTTTCAATGTTACAATACATATTTATACATGTTGAAGCATCCAATACCATAGACCGAAAACCATCTCATCCAAAACCATGTGTGAAAAATCATGCAAAAAACCATAGGTAGGTCCGCCCAACCTAATATATGGTCCAAGGACAAAATTTTATGGGGCGCTACCCTTGACCCCATAGAGTGGGGTTACCTGCACCCCTCAAACCCCTTGTGAGTCCCCCTGCTACGCAATCAATGTAATGAAGGGGGGGCTCCCTTCTAACCCCCCGTTTAACTACGTGGGCTAGTCGTGGAAAGAATATAACACAACCCAACATCTTAGTGCATGATTAAAGGGTAGTTGAAGGCAAGCATATGACAACTAGCTGAATTGGTTGGGTCCATTGAGGTAAATGGATGATGATAGTAGAATCATGAGAAAGGTAACAAAAAGTGTAAAGTAAATGAATTTGAGGTTTCATATGCCTTGACTATGTTGGGAATTGTTGCTCTAAGTATTATGCATGTTGTGCATGAATAAAGGTAGTTATCTTAACCTTGACTTTATGATATCTGGTAATTATGTTATCCTGATTATATGGATGTCTATATATGTATACCTGTATGTATGTGTGTCATGTTTGAAAGGGTCATCATGGATCATGATTATTTTTATGCTAATGTTTATTATACATGTATGTATGTATGTCGTTTTCTAATAGGGTTACTAGTGATCATTCTTGTGGAGGAATGATTGCTTATGTAGGTGAATGGCATGAAGAGGTTCCTGGCTTATGAGGAACCAAGTGGGAAGAGTAGTCATGACAAATATATGAGGTTAGTAATATGTGGATATGAATTGATATTGTATGCTTGTATTTTGCCTATGTTTATGTTATGACAGGTAATGTTGAAGGATACATCAGTGGAATGAAAACAATGTCCTTTGCAGCATGCTATGATAAGCATGGATGGCAGAGAGACACTGGAAGCAAGGTTTCTTAGTAGAGGCAGTATATTCAGTGATTGTACATATGGTGATGTGTAATTTTGTATATGTAGTATTATGTGCATATGATGTTGTATTCTTCTTGTATATATGGTGTTGTGTGCATATTGCATATGAAGTGTTGGGTATAGATGGTGCTATGTACATGTTGGATATGTAGTGTTGTGTATATATTGTATTATGTGCATGATGAATGTGTGGTGTTGTATGCATATGGTGTTATGTACATGTTGTATATGCAATGCTATGTACATATAGTGTTGTGTGCATGTTGTACATGTCGTGCTATGTATATATGTTGTTGTGTGTATGATTGTACATGTGGTGCTATGTCCATGTGGTGTTGTGTACATGTTGTACATGTGGTACTGTGTGTAGGTGGTGCTATGTACATGTCACACATGCGGTGCTATGTACATGTGGTGTTGTGTACATTTATGCATGTGGCATTGTGTACACATTGTGCAGGCGGTGTTGTGTATAGGTGGTACTATGTACATGTTGTACATGTGGTATTATGTGCATGTCATAAATGTTGTGTTGTGTACATGCAGTACTATGTATGTGCATTGTGTAGTTGTGGCATAGTGACATTTATATTCGTAATTTTGTGCAATGTGTACGTATGTATATGGTGTTGTACACCGAATGTAGGAGTATGCATTGTGTTGTGTTTTACACCAGATGTAGGTGTATGTGTCATGATGTATATCAGGTGTAGGTGTATGTGTTGTGATGTATATTGGGTGTAGGTGTATGCATTGTGTGATGTCGTATGTTGTGTGTGGATGTGTGCGTTGTGATGTAGATTGTGTATGTGCATGAGTTTGAAGATATGTAAAGGCAACGGGTACTTTCCGAGCATGACAACAAAGGTAGAAGCAAAGGACCGATATAAGGATAAGTATTAGTATTTCATTTCAGTTTTATTATGCATGTGATTTATGATTCTTGTCTACAATGATTACATGTAATCTATGATTCTGGTTTATGATGGTTTTGATTTATGATTTTGATCTATGGTGGTTGTGTTTTGAGATAACCTGATGTGATATGTTTATACATGATGATTTGATCAAATATGCTAGTTCGACTTGTTGTGACAGGAAGTAAACAATATTGCAAGTGTACCTCATTGACAAGCTACCAATGAGGTATGATGTGAATTTATTTCAATTTATTTTTAATCTAATGGAAGTTATGTGCTTGGTACAGGAAAACATGGGAAATTCCCGGGTTGGGTGGTTGAAATTGACTAACAAGAATTAGTAGTGTCAATAGTGAAATGAATTGGATCAAGAAGTAGTATGCTGGTAAAGCACTTTAGGAGCAAGGACTTTGTGGGACACTATAATCCAATAGTGTCCATTGATTTCCATGAGAATATTATGACTAGTATGATGGTTTTGAGGCAGGTATATGCCTTGGTTGTTTGACCTTATGACACGAGGAAGCCTTGCCAAGGGATGGATCACCTGGGATAGGGGATGCCGGGGAACTTGGAAGGTGAGTGATTACACATAAGGGGGTGAACTGATTGCACGAGGGACTGTGTAGTAGGGAAGGGAAGGTCAAAGATGGATTTGTTTTGGTCATTACCATTTCCAGATGGAATGAGATGCACATTGGGATTGTTCCTTGGAAAAATAAGTTGGTAACTATTTGTTGAGGGGACATGTGGCTTAGGATTATAGTGCTAGAGATTTGATATCACTTTGACTTTGGCAGTGGATTCTGGACTTCCTCCGAAGGAGGTGAATCCTAGTACTACTTTGAGGGTGGATGATCCGAGTTGACTCAACTCCTGGATTTAACCAAGATCTTTTGCTTCCATGATGTTGTTAGAATGACATTTAAAAGAGAATAAAGCAACATGTATGCATGCTGTAAAGAAGAGGGGACATGACAAGAATCAACAACATAAAACAAGAGATGTTGATAATGGAGTTCATCAAGGAGGGACTACATCTCCTGCCCCCAGTGTCAAGATGGTGTAAGCTGCTCCATTAGGTGCTGGAAAGAGTGATGGTGTACATGAATGTGTTTTCTCTATCATACAAGGAATATACCCTCACACAGGAGTGACTCCAAGAGATGTTCCACTGTAGGAACTCTCATTAAAAAAACAACTCCTATCACCATGACATAATTTCACGTACGTGAATAATGAGCATCCCGCCAACATGGAATCAAAGGGATCTCAATTCAAACATACATGGCGACACATGCGTATCTCGTCAACATGAAAACAAAGGGATATAAATCAAAACATGACAATAAGTACATCTCACATCAAGAACAAGACAAGATCCCACATCAAACATCAAATAGGGATCTATACAACACAATGCGTCTCAAGCAAAGAGATAAATAAGTATATGATCACACTTCATATACCTCACATCAAGGAGTTATCTGAGGAAGAGGATGATAAACTAATAAACTATTGGATCTAGCTGCACCGTCAATATCGTGGCATCGAATATCATGGAAATGATTGCTCGTACATTGAATGCTGACACTTGCACTCCACTTTGAAAAGAGGCTAAAAAATAGAGTGATCTAATGGAAAATATGATTACACCATCAAATTCATGGCATCAAATAGTGTAAAATTGACTGTCAAATTTTTGAATTTTGACAATGTGAAAATCTGGGGCTACAGGAATATTTTAGATTCCCCCTAGATTCCTCAAAGATTCCCTCCTCTAGGTCATTTGAAGATCTGCTGCTCAAATCAGAAAAATGGTCTCACCATTGAGATCCTAGTGAATTTCTGAGAAGGATGAGTGTACAGTTGACTACATTTTGGCTTTGGCAAATTTTAGCCTCCAAGGAATCTAAAAGATTCCCTCAAGATTCTCCAAGATTCTCCTCCACTGGGAATCTACAAATCTGTTGCTCAAAAGGTGAATCCGATCTTAGCATAGCTCTCCTTGCGAAAATATGAGAAAATTGACAATAAACTTGGTTACATTTTGATAAAAAGAATTTTTACCTCCCAAGGAATCTTAAAGATTCCTCAAAGAATCTACATGAGAATATTCCCTAGAATATTCTAGGCATCGGCCTCATTTTTCATGCCCAGGACAGACCCCCTCTACGTTGCCACAACTCTATTTCAACTCCGTTCGGTCCTTTGTCCTTCGTTCCACCTCTGTTCGGTCGCTCGTGAAAATGATAAGAGGGTTTATATAAAATGTGGGTGAAGCTATCAAGCTTGAGCCCCATGGCCCAACAATGGCAAACTCATTTAGGAGGGCGGAGGTTGCAGTCTCAAACCCTCACCTCTCCAAAATAGCATGTTAAAGTATTTTGTTGGGCACATTAATACATTTTTGGTTAACCATTACATTTATGGCACATTGTATTAGCTGTGTAACGGTTGGCGCGTGTGGGTTGTTGTATTAAATGGGTTTGGGTTGGGCCGCCCATGGAGTGGGCCGACCATGTGGCCAAGCGGGTTCAATTCCCACCGGCCCATAATCATGTATGTTTTATTTTTGTGGGGGCGTGGTCTAGGTCGGCCAGAGGTGGCCCACCCACCGCCATTTTATATGTAATGTTTGGTGGGTGGTTGGAGGGTCCAGTCGGGTCATGGCCCACCACCTCATAGCATATATATATATATATATATATATATTATATATATATATATATATAATAACAACCACATTTTTGGATTTTGTGTCTAATATAGGGGATATTAGACAAATTAAGTATCCAACAAATTCACCCGCTTTCGGGAGCTATTTTTCATGCCCTGGAATCGATCAAATTGTAGGACACTTAAACCTAGCCCACAACCCAACTTTCACTGCCTCTAAATTTCGCATACAAGCTCAGTTTGACGAGCTGTTCACATCATTGTCATTAGGACAATGAGATCTACACTCTATTCCTAGTTCAACAACATTTCAATCACTTTGATTTTTGACCCTTTCTGAGTCCTCTTGGACTTGTGCTTGTGTCTGGAGGTATGATGTGAATTTATTTCAATTTGTTTTAAATCTAATGGAATTTATGTGCTTGGTATAGGAAAGCATGGGAAATTCTTGGGTTGGGTGGTTGAAACTGACTACAAGAATTAGTAGCATCAATAGTGAAAGGAATTGGAACAAGCAGTAGTATGTTGGTAAAGCACTTCAGGAGCAGGGCCATTTTGGGATAGTATAATCCAATAGTTTCCATTGATTTCCATGAGAATTCTATGACCAATATGATGATTTTGAGGTAGGTATATGCCTTGGTTGCTTGACCTTATGACGCGAGGAAGCCCTGCCAAGGGATGGATCAACTGGGATAGGGGATGTCGGGGAACTTGGAAGGTGAGTGACTTCACATAAGGGGGTGACCAGATTTCCCTAGGGATTGTGTAGAAGAGAAGGGAAGGTCAAGGATGGATTTGTTTCGGTCATTAAAATTTCTATATGGAATTAGATGCATGTTTGGAGTGTGCCCTAGAACAATAAGCTAGTAACTGTTTGTTGAGGGGACATGTGGCTTAGGATTGTAGCACTAGACAATTGATGTCACTTTGCCTTTGGCAGTGGGTTCTGGACTTCCTGGGAAGGAGGTAAACCCTAATACTACTTTGAGGGTGGAGGCGTGAGTCTATGGATTCCCTTATTCCTGATGCAGGCATCATATCAGTTATTTGGTAGTTGTGAAAATGTACATATGTGTATATTATTGTAAATATTGTATTGAGATGGATTTATAAATCTCCATAAGTAATATGGTTATTTATTGGTTGAATAAATTTTCATGAGTATATGTGGTTGTTATTGTAAATATTGTAATGAGTTGTGTTATAAATCTCTAGTAAATGGTATGATTGTCATGTTTCAGTAGGATGTCATTGTAAATACTGCAATGAGTTGTGTTATAAAGCTCCATAAGAAATATGTTTTGTTTCCAGTGGTTTGTTGGTTTATAGGTGTTATTGAACACTGAGGATGGTGTTACCCTAAGGGGGAGAATCTGTAATAGCCCTAATTAAAAATCCATGTAAAACTATATTACTATGGTCATGGGACACATATTCCAAGGTGAATGGTCGGAAAAAGATCCTAGTGGGTGTTCATTCAGTTTATTATGGCTAAGGAAATTTGTAAAGGTAATGATAAAGGCTTTGGAAAGGCAAAATGACATTTTTGGCACATTTATTTATGAAAATAATGGAAATTAGGAGAAAAGGAAGGTGAAAGGTCATAGGTTTCATGTTAGGAGGAAAATGAAGGAAAATAATGGAAATTGAAGAAAATAGAGGCCTCATTAATAAAAAGCCTTATGAGGATCAATTGAAAATCTTTTTCTTAGGCTTGGCCAATGTTACCTTTTGTTAGTTTAGTTTTGGATCTTTCTCATTATTCTCTCTCTCTCTCTCTCTCTCTCTCACACACACACACACACACTCACTCTTAGACAGTTAGAATTTTCTTGGATCACTTTTGCATTGGATCAAGAAAGGCAGAGAAGGAAAGAAGAAGCAAGGAGCAAGCAAGGAAAATCAAGGTCAAGCAGCTACAACAATATTCTTTGTAGGTATCAATTTGGATCTGTGGTTTCTTCATTATATTTGACATGCATGTTGTTTCATTTTTTTCCTTTGTTCTATTTATGTCATTGTCATGGTTTTTGCCAAGGTGTGATAATGTTTTTCAGCTTAGCCTTGCCATTTCTAGATAAACATGGTGTGATGGGGTTCTCATGTTTTTCCTGAGTTGGATTGTTGGATGGATTCAAAGCTGAGTGAGGTGGATCTATGATTAAAATAAAACACGGCCTACTAACCCCTAAACTAGATTGTGGGTTGTTGTAAAGCCATATTTTGTGTTGCCTCGAAGGGCCTAGGAACCCTCGACCTATGAATGGTGGGATATATGGTAAATCTTAGAGGTGTGTGCTCTCCATCAGGCCTACTAATCCCAGGATTTGATATATGGTAAAGCTTAGAGAGTGGAGTCTCAATTAGGGCCTAGTGATCTGGCATGGATTGTGGTAAAGCCTAGAAACAAGGAGACAGGAAAATTCCTCATGGTGTAGGTGGAGAAATCTAGTGGCATCCATGCTTGTTTTGGCCTAGTGATCTGGTGGAGATCATGGTAAATACTGCTATTACATGTATATTATTTTGGCCTAGTGATCAGATGTGGATTGTGGTAAAGCATGGTTTCTATTGATGAGGTTGAGGTGGTTTAGCGTTGGTATGCCCTAGTTTGTTCTTTTGGTTTGAGTCCCACTTTCATGCTTGGAATATGGCATGAGGGTGATTGGATGAAGAGATATTTGGCTCAACTAATCTATGGTCAGGTGTAACATGGTAGTCCCATACCAAGTTTGATTTTTCATTCATTAATAAGAGGTTCTTTTATTGGTATCTTATGTGTAATTGTAGTGGTTTATATGTGGACTCTATGGCTAATGTATCCATGATATTTTTGTTGTTATTATGTTGGTTATAAGCATGTATTATGACAATGGTGATGTATGACTCTCCTCATGTTTTGATTTGTAAATGAATGAATAATGTATCTATGACCTAATAGATGATAATGCAGTTAATGATATAAGGGAAAAAATTCTTCATAGTGATCCTCAGATAAGTATGAGACCCATATGATTAGATTTGTTGTTTAAACCTGTAGATTACATATTTTTGGCATGTTTGACAAAATGTCTATTATGGATAGTAGTGTCAATTCAAGTCCTTTTTCAATTAATTGCATTTGTATCATTATTCTATTGCTATCTCTCAGTTCTCAAGGAGTCATGGAGTTTTGGGCAGTGAGCTCAACTTTGGGCTTGAAAAATTGGCATAAATTCTAGAGTTGCAGGTAGAGGACTAAGGAGAAAAGTCCCTAGATGCACCCTTGCCTTGTTGTGGGAGTGTTTGGAGCCTCTTATATGCACCCTTGTCCATATCAATGGAGAATGCAAGTGTTTAATGGTTTAAAAACCCAGTGGGACCCAGGGGCTGGTCATGGGGATGACTAGGAAGGCTTTTGGGTGTCTTGTAGGAGGTATAGAAGGTCTGTGTTGTGGGTTTCCATCAATTCCACTTCCTTAAGGTCACCTAGGAGGTTGGATCCCATTATAGTGGCATCTCGTCATATATTTACCTTTTTAGGTTGGTTACGTGGGTATATGTGGGATGAGGGTATTACACATATGTAAGGTTGGGGGTGGAAGGAGATATTAGAGAAAATCCATCATCCTCTCTTTTACAGATGTGAATTTAATAAGTCTTCTATAATAATACAACCCCAACCCACCCCACCACATTTATATTTGGCTTTGGGTATCAAATATTAGATAAAAAATATTATACGGTGGGGGCGATTAGTCGAGGCAATTTATTTTGAAATTTGACACATGATCATATGTATCAGTAAGAGTCTTGGGAAAGAGATGGCCGATTATAACCAATTTTTAAATTTTATATGTAGTGTACCTTGCAACAAAGTTCCCAAATATATGATTATTATATTTTGTTGATCCATGGAGCTTATTTAAGATGCATTGGTTTGAGACATCATCAATGCATCTTTGTAGAAATTTGTTAGTTGAACTCTGAAATATTGCAATATTAAGTATAAAACAATTTGGAGGCTTATAGGGAAAGTCCCATTTTCTCGTGATCTTAAAGATGGTTAGAACATCTTTCAAATTATTGTTTGAATATTTATGTGGTTGATTTTTACGGAATGTTGTCTTAGAGATGTATCCATAGTAATAATTTTGATATTCGATGTTTCAGGTCACAGTTAAGACTCAACTTGTAAGTATTACATTGTATTCCATTGCCAGGGATTAATTAATAAATATAAAAAAACATAATAAAAAATAATAAATATTATAAATAAGTTTCTCTAACATTCCCCCCCACCTTGTGTGGATGTGGATATAAAATACTTAAGAATTTTTTTTGGGGTTGGGGCAAATATTAGAGAAAAAATATTTGGGTAAATATTAGAGAAAATCTATTTAAAATATTTTTCCTCCATTGTTTCCACCCACTCCCACCCTAACCCAAATAGGTTTTCTCTAATATTTCTCCCAACCCTCACCTACACCAAAATAGTTTTTTTCTAATATTTACCCCCACCCTCACCCTTACATATAGGTTTTCTAAAATATTTCCTCCCATCCCTACCGACACATATGTTTAAATACGTTTTCTCTAATATCCCCCCCACACTCACTTTATGTGTTCGTGTGGGTAGTAAATATTGGAGAAAACTTATTTTTCTCCAATATTTCATACCCACCCCCACACATAATGAAGGGGGAAGAGAATATTAGAAATAGCTTAGTTCAAAATATATTTTTGCAGTATTTCATAACCAACCCCATCTTATGAATTCTCTTTAATATTTCATACCCACACCCTCCCTTTTCAATATTTCATACCCAACCTGACACATAAGTTGGACTGAAGTATTAGAGAAAATTTCTTTAAATGAGTTTTTTGTAAGATTTCCTCCTACCCCAACCCTCACCCTCACATTAAGTTTTCTCCACCCACCCACACGCTATGTGAGTGTGAAGGGTAAATATTAGAGAAAAAATGTGTTTGTGAGTAATGGGGAAATATACTGAAAAAATATTAAAGAGGATGAGAAATATTAAAGAACTATTTCCTCTCTGGTATAGTAATTTTTCTCAGATATTCCCCCTGAGGGCTCACACCCTATTTACATTTTGTCTGATATTTCTTCCTACATAAGTTTAATAAATATTCTCTAATATTTATCCCTTTAAAATTTTGTGTAGTATTTCTTCCTACATTAGTTCAATATTTTTTTCTCTAATATTTTCCCCTTTATTTAATATTTTCCTCCACTGGCACCTTATTTAAATTTATATAATATTTCCCTACACATTAATGTTTTTGATAATATTCCCCCCTCCTCCTAAGGTGTTCTCTCATATTTCCCCACACTCCCCCACAAATATAAACCAACATGGATTCATCTTAAGTGTGGATCTACCAAGCACTAAGAGGGATCAAATATCTCAACATGCAAACATTTTTCTAAATGTAAAACTTGAAGAGAGGTTTGCATTCATAAATATTTGATTTCTCTTGGATCTTGTTAAATTAGAAGTTAATATGAAGATCTATCTTAACTTCAAATTAATCAAGAGCTAAAAGGAATCAAATATATCTACATATACACATACACACACATATATAGTTGACATTGAAATATTTAATTCTTGATTCACATTCAACGCATTAAAATATTAATGCATGTCTCAATCATAATTGGAAGTAGAAAACATATATCCATAAACTCTCTCTATATATACAATTGTTTTTGTTTTTGTTGTAAATGATTTTGTAGATTTTACCTATTTGTTTATTGTTCATTATATAATATATATATAAAAAGGTAGTACATGTCAACCCATATTAAAAATAAATGAATTATAATACTACTAAAAAGTTAATAAAAAAAAAACACTCTCCCTCTCCCTCTTCTCACTCTCTCCTCCTCTCTCTCATAATATATATATATAATAATATATATAAAATATATATAATATATATATATATATATAATATTATTTAATTCTTTTATTTATGTAGTCTAATACATAGCTTACATTGGAATATTTTATTTATGATTCATGTTTAGCACACTAAAATAGTGATACATGTCCCAACCATACTATCCATAACACTCCCTCTCTAAAATTATTTTAGTAAAACTTCAAGAAAGGTTTGCATTCAGAAATATTTGATTACTCTTGGATCTTGTTTAAATTAGTAGTTAGTATGAAGATCCATCTTTACTTCAAATTGATCAACAGCTAAGAGGAACCAAATATTTTATTTATGATTCACATTCAACACATTAAAATATTAATGCATGTCCCAATCATATTTGGCAGTAGAAAACATATATCTGTAAAGTACTATCTCTATATATACAAATGTTTTTGTTTTTGTTGTAAATAATTTTGTAAATTTTACATGTTTGTTTATTTTTTTTCCATACATATATATTTATGATGTTACATGCCAACTCCATATTAAAAAATAAATGAATTACATATCTCTCTAAAAAAAAGGTTAACAAAATAATAACTCTCT